>JAMKCH010049108.1:0-11425 GCA_023653785.1 Ophioderma brevispina | reverse complement strand
AGCAATTCCAGAATGGATTTCCCATCAACTGGAAAGAAATCCTGTCGGAATTCATGCATAAAGACTCAGTCAGGTAGGTGTTGCTGTGGATTCTTAACCATATGAAAATTGTACATTGTGCATTTGACCTGATTAGTCTCTTTAGTAGCCTAGTTATAAGCTAAAGAAATGTTTCTTTACATTTAATCAGAACAGCTTTTGTAATTTTTTTAGTTGCTCTCTAATCCACTGCGCAATTACTGCAACCAAGACTGGAGACTGTTGCTTTGGAGACTGTTGCTTTAATAGTCAGGCACACACAGAAAACCGTGTTCACTTAGTTTGATGCAGCTTCTATACCAAAATTTTTCATAGAAAACAAAAAAACCTGGGTCCTCTTTCTCTGATCAAATGTGCCAAAAGGGCTTTTTTCATGAGGTGCTCCTACAAAGTGGTCTAAAATTAGTTAAAAGGTATCCTTAGTCCCTTGATGCAGATGTTTGTGCTTAAGTATATTTTAAACACAAGAAAGCTGTTAAGTTACCTTAGAAATCCAAAATGGATGCCTTCTACCTCAAAATTAAAATGTGCATTCTGACATATACATGTAGTATCTTTAAGGTGTTCTTGGTCCCCTTTTGGAGATATTGGCAGTCCCCTCATGGAGATATGGTATATATAATTATTGTCTATACATATTTTGTAGGCTTATAAGTCATACTTTTTATGTATGCAAATATAAATTGTAGACTACAATGTGTGGATCTCAATGCCTCTTTTGTTTCCCCCCCCCCCAAAAAAAAAAAATTGCATGGCATTTAAAAAGGCCCAGGCATTTACACTTTATATATTGTTCACATAAATGTATGACATATTATTGTAGGCCTATGCTCCAGAAAAATAATTTTGTCATCAACAAAGTATGTAAAATGCAACCCTGAAATAAGGAACATTTAATATAGGTATACAAAACATGTCAAGTAGTGAATTTCGTATTAGTAAGATTGTAAATGAGAATCCTATTCTCGAAGTTTGGGGAAGAAGGTTTGAAGGATACTGAATTGGAATTTTTGGATCCAACCTCCTGGAAATGTGGGGAATTTAAAAAAAAGGGGGGGGGGTAAAATTAACATGGCTAAATTTTAAAATCTGGTCAAATTGTGTCTAAATGTACACCAGTACATTGGTCTCTTTATAATGATTAAAAAAGGTATACTTTTGTCTAGGTTCCGACCTTAAGTTACACAAGTATAGCCCTATTAAGGTTCAAGATCATTCCGGGGTAAAACGTACCCAATGCTCCAATTTTGTTGAAAATGGTGTAAAATTGTTCATCTTGCCTTATTTTACAATGTTTGGTATTTGATTGCATAATTTCTAATGTCAAAAATATAGTATACAAATATTGACTCGCTATAGGGGCATGGTTGAAACTATAGGCCCAAGGTGATCTCGAAACCCGCCGAGGGGCATAGTATGGTTTCGAAATCACCGAGGGCCTATAGTTTCAACCATGCTCCGAATAAAAAGCAGTCAATATTTGTTTTATATACCGAATATATAGATTCTTGTCATCTGATTGGTTAAAAGAACATTCTAAGCCAGAAATGCTAAACACAGGCCTATATCATGCCGATTTTCGTTGAAAGTGCACCAAAAAGCAGGTAAAATTGTTTTTTCTGAACAAATTAAGCTTTGCAGATAGATGATTTGGATCCAAAACACACTAAGGGGAGCTATTTGAAGTTGATGCTAAAGATTAAACTTGATGTTCAAGTATTAACCCTATATTTGTTAAGGGACCCAACTACAGGATCGCCTGTGGCGATCCTGTCGCTGGGGTCCCTCGACAGGATCGCTATGTGTAGGCCATGGCATGGGCATGGCATGCATGCATGGTTTAACAATTTTGTGTAACTTAGGGTGCAAAACTTGTGAAGAATTAACAATCAACCTTTCTTGTGTTGAGGAAGTGATAATGGAGTCCAAAACTGATCGCCGTAATCGACTTCTTGCCATTTTTTTGTCAGCAAGATGCGTACAATTTTCCTTGCATTTCATTGACTCGATGATCGCAGCTCCGAATTCGGCAGTTTTACATGGCCTGCAGATGGCCGTGTCATCGATGTCAAATTATAATCCTCGAATATCTTCACGGTGTACTTTACCTGCCGTTTGGTATTAGCCCTTTGAGCTGCATCTCTGATTCCTTTCAGATCTTCATCTACAAGCTCAAAGCCGCTCAAAGCATGATACTGATGGTCTGATACTGCGATTCAGCCATTTCACAGTATGAGTAAACAAAATACGATCAGGGTTGCTTATATTCATCTCTTACACCAGCTTCAATATGTACACTCATAATACGGATGAATAGTTCGTACGACAGTCCTTTACCCTGGGAAGAGGTGTCCCGGGCATAGTTCATGAACTATGCCCGCTCTTCCAGGGCATAGTTCATTTTTGGTTCAATTCTTGAAGCTAGTTGAATTTATGCCTCCACTTTTAACCAATCAGATGACAGGGATCTATATATGAGGTATATAATCAGTAATATCTCCACCACAGGAACAGGAAGTACTTTACTCTACGTTGAAAGGCACCGGTTTGGCCACCATTATGAATTTAAGAAGAAGGCAGGTATTTTGGATTTCCAAAGATATCGCATTGTGTTTGAAAACATTTTCTTATACACAGATATCTGCATCAAGGGCACTTTGAGCACATTATATCAAAACAGACTTGTTTGTTTTAATACTAAGCAAAATTTTGGTCTAGAAACAGCATCAAGCATAAAGTGAACACTCTGCCCCATGAGCGCATGAATAAAATAAGCAATATTTTTAATGTGTTCATTTTTTGGTGAATTTTGTGGTTTTAAGAAACAATTACCTTGTAATTCTACTAGTCAAGCTATTTTTCCCATTTTGATGTTGCAGCACTAAAAAGGACCTAACAGTAGAAACCCCTGTAGTGCAGCCAAGTAAGAAGAAAATGCAGAAGCAGCAAACAAGCAAGAAACAAGCTACACCCAAAGGTCAGTAAAGAGGTTACTCCCATCGAATGCGAGTCTGTCCATACCAGATTCACAAGGACTGTGAAACGGTCAGTACTGCCAAGAAAAAATTTGGTTAGGCTTGGCACCAGAAGGCAAAAAAGCAGCCCAATGAGGCATACTATATCCCTTATATCTAAGCAGATGAAATAAACACAGGGATGAGAATTGACTTAATACTTTAATTCATTCTGATATTGATTAGGTTGAGAGTGATACACCTTGCCTACTTGCTTTATTCGGTATGGCAATAACATAGCAACTAAATACTGTATGTACAAATTCTGATTTTGAGCATTGAAAAAATTGCTCTAGTGGTGCAATTGGACCAACTCAAACATGAATCTGCACACCTTCAATCTGATGTTGATATAACAATTTGCATTGTCATCGGACAGATGCAAAAACCTCCCATATATAATCGTAAATATTCACTAGGGTTACGTCACATCCCCACATGACGTCCCACCCATGATCCCTTGGTTGATTTGTAATCTTGAATTTCTATGACAAGAATTGGTCAGCATTGTAAATTATTCCCCTAGATTTTGGTCAGATTTGGCTACTGGGGCTTAGAACCATGAACTTGGGTTTTTGTTCCCGTGGTGTAAACTTGGACAGAATGTAGGATTTTGACCAATAAAAAAAGAGGTACACACATATATAGGGGATTTGCGAATAGGTGCTTGTCCATCGCCCATGCCTCATGCGTATGGGACTGGCAGGAAACTAGCAGTGGTCGCAGTGTTTCATTGTACAACACTTGAGACCGATACCCACCGCCAATGTCCATGGTCACTTTAGGTGGCTGGTTGTATGTTGTGGGTCTGCTGACGGCAGGTGTCTCAGAGCAACATCTGCCGGCACCCATTTCCTTTCAATTTGAAGCTTTGTTTCTTGCAGAGAAAGGAATTGTGTCTGCAACAGTATGGTGGTTGTGATCAGTCCTGAGAAGGCACCAATGATTTCTCTTCAAGGAAACCTTCAGATAAGGATTTTCTCTGTGAATAGGTAGCCATCGGATTATTGCCGACATGCTTGTTTTCCTTTTTTGTTTCCAATGTACGGACTTGATCTCGTTCTGATATTTGGCACTGATATTCACCGAAATCTAATTGTAGGTGTTACCAATCCGGCAGTAAACAGATGTAGACCAAATGTAGTGATGGGTCTCTTTATTAGCTGTAGCTGGGCAAGATCTCATTAAGCCATTCAATAGGATCTTCTGCTGATCCTGATTTGATCATAATACCTCTGTTCCACTTCAATACTTTCATCTCATTTAACTTTACCCATTGTTTTGTCACCTTTCTGACTTGTCGCTATGTCTCCACACATGCTACTTTCGGCATTGCAAACAGGATAGCTTATGAAATCTCTTTGAAGCTCTTTTGGGCAGAGAATGAACTCAAGAAGTGTGTGCTTTGTTTTGAATTTGTCTCTCATACACTGCTTTTCAGGTGGTAGATTGGGTGCAATTTTGATTTCTTCCTGAGGTTCAGGCAGTAGGGGCATTCATGCACAAAGTGGTAGTTCTGTTCACACCATTTGTGTCACATTCTGGTTGCAAAAATGCAGTGATTGTGCAGGTTTAGGTACAACAAAATAGCATATTTCCAAACCATCTTAGTAATTTTATTCTCTCAGTACAATCATGAACATAGTATAAAAACATAGTAGCTCCATAATTTGAAGTTATTACATCTGATGTGGATGGATGTAACCAAATAGTAAGTCAAGACAGTTGCAAACCATATTTTTATGTAAAATTATTAGTTTATAAAAAATAAAGTTGTGAATTTGGAGGTCACCTATATTTTTTATCAAAATGAAATTTACCATCTCCTTGCAAGCCATTTTTTGTAGAAAAATAATTCCTAAATCAATGTGCAGCCTACTGGGGGAAAAAGTTGTTTGTTTGTGGCATATTAAGTAAATAAGTGGTGAAGGCTCACGCACATTAACACAATCGAATCGGCAAAACAAAATCAGCAGATTTGAGTTAAAGTTAGTCAATTTCATTTGGAAGAATACACTTAAGGTAGGATCATCGGATAAAATGGCCTTACAGAAAAATGACCACAAAATTAAATCCCCTAAATCAATTTAGTCCAAACTTGACTATGGTAAGGATTGAACTTTCCTCCACATAGATTTTTGCAGTTTCGAGACAGTGCGGTATGTTTTAGTGTTTTTATTTATTTTTTTAAAATTCCCTAATGTTTTCATTAAATAATTTTTCCCAGCCTAACTGGAAGGTGCTTTTAAGCTGAAACTCCAGGGATATGTGTATAAACAAAATACCTAAAATCTCATGTTGGCTTTTTTAAATCAAGTGTTTAATTCTTTAGAAAAATTATTTTAGGGAAAAATAATTTAGGGAAAATTAAAAACACCTGTTATTTCAAGTAGAAACACTCAATCTGCAAAATCTAACGTGAACATTTTCTAAATTTGATTTCCTTTCATATGACACCTTATTCATCACCAATGGAGTTGTAGTTCCTTCTAGGAAAAATTCTGAAAAGTGGAAACTTCGGTATTTCTAGAAATACTCGGCCAAAAAAGGTGTTGTTGCGACCACCTGTTCTTTGTTTTTGATGGCACACAGAAAAATAAAAAATTGTATTGATATTTGATATTTCTCAAACCATAAAAAACAAATGCCAATCTTATAACTCATCAATTACTTAAAAGAAATGAAATAAAATGTGTAGTTTTTCACAAAATTGCCCCATTTTGGTCCATTTTCTATACTGCCAAAATCAGTCCCTGTACAAAGTCTATGGGAATTTGAAAACGCATTATGTGACATATCTCCAAAACGCCTTTTTGGAAAAAAATTTAATTTGGCATACATGTTTCTTTCACCAATACCAACATTTCAAGAAAATTTCAACGAGATCTGGGCACGAAGCCGTAGCCGATGATCCAACCTTAACATGCAGTGCAGAATGTGAAAATAGCTTCTAAACACCTGTTGTCACAATGACATGTTTGTTATTATTTAGGAGACAGATGATGTGTCTGCCTATTGACCAAACTGGTAACTCTATCCATATAGTTAGCATGTTTCATAAGCGTGACACATTTTGCTGTCAAGTTCTCAGAAATAGTGAGATACCACTTCCTTTCAGGTGACATTTGTTTCTGTACATTGCACTATTGTCTTGGAAGAAATAAATGCTTCACAATAATGGTTTGAGATCTACGTTTGGGATCTCCCAAGTTGATGTGAACCGTCTATGGCTGGTGGAGCTATGAGCTACTAGAGATTAAAAGTATTCATGGCTAATTGATTTGTATCCTCTTCATCTATGATCAGACAATTACTCTGTGAGTATTGTTTGAGGTCATCAAACTGTTGATCCAGCTTACTGATTTGCTTCTGCAGTTCATGTTGTTCATCGGCTATGTTGCCAGTTTTTGCCAATTCCAGTTGTAAATCCATCTCTGAGGCTAAATAGACGTTTTGTTGTACATCTTCTTTGAGAGAGTTTGCGACTCTAAAATGGAATTGTCATCTTTACAGATGGTATCGGTAATGTCTGAGATGATGTTGTGTTGGTCAGTAAGCAGTTTGCAAGAGCAAATGCAATCGTTTTACTGAGAGGCATAAGAAAGTGGGAGGGGTTAGTAAACTCATAACCTCATAACAAAGGATCTCTCTTATTATGGAGTATCGTTGGTTCACTGGTGTTGTTGGTAGATTGTGACCGTAAGCACGTTAAAGGTAATGGTGATGGATTCTTATCTTCCTTTGATTGGATGCACAAGCATCTTTTATTTCAGTTCCAAGGCTGGTGGAAGCCCAGATTGTAGTTTTTCGTAGTCAAGGTTGTCAAGTATTTTGAGATCTATTTTGATGGTTTTCAAGAGCTCAATCTGAACACATCAGTTCACCTATGAATGCCTCATAAAGAATACTTAACTCCTCCCAGGCCCGTAGCCAGATTATTTGGGAGGTGCTGATTTGCCAGAAGTGGACCTTTTGCCAACCAACAAACCACTTTTTTTTTTTCGGCTCGCCTCGCTCGCCGGTTGACCCAAATTTTTTTCAAAACCGTCGCTCCAGATTCTGAAGGGGGGGGGGGACATGGCATTTACTCATCACAGCGTTCCCAAACCAGTACAATACAACAACAGTGCGTAATAAGTGCCGTAGTCTAACCACCTGCTTATCAGTCAATACCATTCATCACAACCCTTACAACAACAAATTTTAGGCAAGCGGCAAACTTTAAAATCACAAAGGCGGACCTTCAAAATGACCAAAAGCGGACCTTCAACACCAAAAAGCGGACCTTTGTCATTTTGTGTGGGTGCGCACCCCCCCCCCTGGCTACTGCCCTGACCTCTCCAATGTTGATTCCTGGCCCATACCGAGCTCTGCAGGATGTCGATCTTGTTGAGTGCAAGACGAAAAGATAAGGGCTTGGGGTTTGACGTCGTATAGGGAGAGACGCCATTAGGATATGAAAAATGAATCTATAATGGGAAGGTTCTTACCTCTGCCTGATGACATTTTCAACATCAGAGAAGGTACACCCAAATGTTTCTATTTGTAGTTCGTCCGCCACGTTTGTGATTTAGATAAGTTTGACTCCATGTTAATACAATGTATTATCCTATTGATGCATGTATCTGGTGACTCGATGCATGCTATGGGAATGTGCTTGTGTGTTTTCACGGGCCAAATCCTGGCCCACCACATTGATTTTTGGCCCTCACCTTGCTCTAATATATAGAAAGGGACATAAGAGATTCTGGTGTATTTGGCCCTCAATAGGGGAACTCTAACAAACTTCCAAATGTGTTTAGGTTACTACTTTCTTTCTGGCCCTCAAGTCAATATAATTGAGAACCCCCAAACCCCCTGCAATAACACTTCGTTCCGCATATGGTTGAATGTCGTCACCATGGATTTGATCATGTATACAGAGGTGCAGCAGTAGAAATTGGTCTTCCCTGTTTGATTTGAGGTCTTAGAAGAAAATATTTAAAACGGCAAGCCCAGACTAATGAAGGGTTATTGGTAAGTTTACAATTGGGGTTGGAAGTGACGTCACCTCTAGGGATGGTTTGTAAATATTTACGTATGGGAGGATTTTTAAAATATAATCTGTAATAATAACATCAAGAGCTGAATTTTTTGGTGGGTTATAAAACATTTTCTCTCTTTTATTCACAATTGTTTGTATTCAGTAAATTGACAGCTTTCATTCTTATTTTCTAGATACAGCCCCACCAAAGACCCCAGTGCCATATACTCCCAGAAAACCACAGTGACTATTAAGAGCTACCACGTTCAGTCGTCGCGGACTTATGAATTTATCAAACCCCCTCTGGCCTACTGGGTGAACCATAGGGTCCGCACAACCGCGCGGTATATTGCAATTGAAATCATCCAAGGAGTTACTACTACCTGCCTGGTCCACTGAGAAGAATCTGACTGGGTATACAGAATTAAGTCAGGTATGAGTCCAGGCTATGGGAGAGCAGGGGTGTGATTCTTCAAGGATGTTTTCTGATTTAAGATTTTTTTGTCCCCCCGCCAACTTTAGTGCCCAAAGTATAGAAATGCCCTGGCGTCGGGTGTTGCATGCGTGTGGTGCCCACGCAAGATCGCTGGACTAAGCAAGTGTGGGTGCCTCGTCGTCAACATAGAAGATGCATCTCAAGTAGGCGTTGGTGGGAGTGTAAAGTGGCGTCATGTGACAGAGGTCAAAGTCAAATATGGGCAAAATAGTGTGATGAAATTTGTGTCAAAATAGGGTTATATTGTTATAAGCCTTGCAAGCACGAATCTTTGCTCTAAGCAAGTATGAGTGTCCATCTTTACACCATAGATGTCGCCCAAAGAAGGCGGTGGTGGATGAGTCGGAGGTGGGGCACATGGGCATGGGTCAAAGGTCAAATAGGGTCAAATTTGGTCAAAAATGAGGATTTTTTATTAAATGATTATAACCCTTGGCAATTGGGCAGGATGATGAAACTTGGTGGGTGTGTGATCAACATTCGTGACCAAAAAAATTGAAGGTCAGTTAAGGTCATGCTGGGGGTATTCAAGTCAAATGGGATTAAAATTGCTATAACCCTTGCCAATTGTGGTAGGATGATGAAGCTTGTTGGGTGTGGTCAGCATTCAATGCCAAAAAATTTGAAGGTCATTGCAGGTCATGCGGGGTCATCCAAGGTCAAATCATGACAGTATGTGGTAGGATGATTGAAACTTGATGGGTGTGGTCAACACATTCAGTGCCAAAAAATTGTGATGGTCATTCAAGGTCATGTGGGATCATACCAAGGTCAAATCATACACATGGTATTATGGTCATGAAAACTGATGGGTGTAGTAAGCATTCATTGCCGAAAATTGGGAAAGGTACATGTCAAGGTTCAAGTAGGGTCATTTAAGGTCAAATAACTACAAAATAGTTGTATGGTCAATGTAGGCAACAATTGATACCGTCAAATTACAACTGATATGGCAGCAGCACCTCAGTGGTTTTTGAGAACCACTTCCTAGTATTTCCATCACAATTCTCCCTGTGATCTTATAACAATATATTTTGCCATTTACTAAAACTGCGATGGGCGGGGGACTTTGTGGTTCGAGAAGCCCGCCTTGTTATTTCAATTTTCGCAACTTTTATTTAATTTCATGCTGATTTCTAAGCATTTTAGGTGATTTTATGCTGTTTTTCAGGATTTTTTACCAAATCAGGATTTTCCACAAAAAACTCAATAACACCCCTGTGGGAGAGGGGGGATAGAATCTTCAGTATGAGTTGTTCAGGGTTGGGAGAGAGTCTGATTGTACAGTCTACAGAAGAGTAGTAACTGAGGGTCTGAGTCCATTCAGGAGTGAGGAAGACACTCAAATCTACAGAATTAACTCTGGTGTGCAGGGATCGTATGGGAGCACCTCTTCAGATGTTTATCTCTTGACTTTTGCTCTGGAGACATTTTATCGATGATTGGTCCAAAAGTTAGTTACAATTACTGGAATAATTATTCTCATGGGCCCTTAAAATGACACTTGCTGGATCTAGTCTAACTGCTCTTCAATGTTGTTACACTCATATATATTATATGTTCTTGTGCCAACTCTTTATTAAACCAGCCCATGTTAAATTTCATTAAAGGTGCCCCACCCGATAACAGTTTCTGTGGCCGCCAGCATAGTGGCGGACCACTTTGCATCCATTGTGCATGTGTATATATGTTTGTGTGTATGTATTTTTGCCACAGCTTAATATTCTTTGAATATCGTGGAGCGCAAGTAATGTGGAAATTCTATTTAATTCCAAAATTTAATTTGAATCGCGACATACGCATTTTAATGTGAGCAGTAATTATGTGTATTAAACAATCCCATAGAGTATTGTACAAAAACTATATTAACTGGTTTACCATAAATCCATATTGTAGCAGGCAAAACATCATAGAAGGTAAAGAAGGTCCAGTCAAAATATTGGCAGAGAAAATACAGCTTTCAATGGGGACCAAAATCTCCTCAGGTTTTGATGATGTGAAAGGTGGGGTCAAGGCGAGGCAAGGATGGGTATGCCTTTAAATACTGCGAGAATCCATTTAGTTTTCTGTGAAGATATTTTAATAATGATAATTCTTGGATTCTTGGCAAAGTTGTGAAAGGTGAGGGTTCCAATGGTCTTTGGGACCCCGCTTATTCGAAAGAGTAGTAAGAAAGGCTATTTTTGTCCGTTTTCATTAAATTTATGAAAAAGTTAAAAAAAAAAAATGGCTGTTTTTAAAAAATTAAAACTCTATCATTGTTACCCAAATAGTTGAAAAGGGTGTTACAAGAGAATTAGGGAAAGGGGGGGAAGGTGGTGGGAGAGGCGCGACGGAGGGGGAGAGAATAGGTGACTGACAACTGGACACAACAGGGGTATAACATCCAAAAAATTAAGTGAATTTGTATTGCCACCATAATACTGTAACTGATCTTAATGGCTTTTGGTGTGTTACACTGATTTACACTATTTTAGTCCTATAGTCAGGTGGAAGTATGTGCAAACAGCAGCTCGAAGGGTGCAAATGAGTACAAGAACTTTTTCTATCGATAGATTTTAGGTTCCATTAGAACCGAACCCATAATTTTTTGAGGGTGTGCAGAAATTTTGGTTGAGTGGCATTGTGTGAAATCCAATATGGACACCACTATGTTTAAAATCATTAAATATCTTCTTAAAAAAAGCGGCGACTGAGGCAGCATTTTCAAGAATATTAAACTTCTTCAATTTGCTCGACATGGTATTCTAGGCCATTGGAAAAATAAAGATATATTTACACATAAAAATAACATACCCAAAACAGATTATAACATTAATAAGAGGCTAAAGACCTCCATGTAATTTGTAGCTC
>JAMKCH010049107.1:0-24067 GCA_023653785.1 Ophioderma brevispina | reverse complement strand
ATAATCCTTAATATATGTTCTCATTTTATGACTATACGACCAGGTGGGAGACATGCACTGTGTACAAATGCCCATAGACAATTTTGATATCGATGGTGATAGCGCCACCATTTTCGATAAGCTACCTAATTAGCTAATAATTATGTAGCATGACGTAATAATTTATGCAGCATGACGTATGACCGGGGATGACGTAGCGTTATAGCGCCACAGACGACTAGCGAACTATAAGCTACAGATTTCATGCAGAACTCCATTCTCTTGATCGAGTGATCTTTGAGGCCGCCATGTCGGCTACATTCTTGGATCCGAAGAAAAACAACATTACAAATATGCATGGCAAGCGGTCATAATGACTCTAAAAAAAAGAGTTTCTGTTTCTTGTTGTTGAGTTACTGTGAAAACTATATTTTTCTGTAGTGGCGATCCTAGTTGCATAAATTTACCTAAAAATGGCACGTGGGACAATTTTTGATTTTGTTGACATTACTAATGTTTTCTATGCATTTTTTTTCTGAGTATAGAGTACATTGATTAGAAAGAAATTGATTTCAGGGGGGTGCCCTGCATACCCTTTCTACCACTAGACTTAATAAATCAATGATGCATCTTTTTAAAGGATTATGACTCACTGACATTTCAAATATGCACAACTTTTTGAAAATTTAGTGCTGTTATGCCTCTGAGCCATGAGTAACTCCTAAATTTTGTATTTTTTATAAATCATATGAAGACATCTACGAGTTGATATTAATTAAAATGTTCAAGATTATTTTGTGTTTAATTAATGAGTCATTAATTAAGGTCTTCTTCTTCTTCGCGTATCCACAATTCATTGGTAATGCCTTGTGGTGGTGTCAGGATTTATTCAACTTAGTAAGCTGATCCTGGGCCGCGTGTATCCATGATACGGACGCTCCTAACATTAAGGTAATGTAGCAAATAGACTTGAATTGACACCAGGGGTGACATAATTTTCATTTTTTCTCATAATTTTTATGCTATCAAATAATATTGAAGCTACACAACATCCAATCATTCAAAATAACTTATTCGATTTGTTATCATCGGAAAGCCCTTGATTAGAATAGTTCAAACATGTAATGTTCTTCACTGTGTAAGTATCTGTTGTGGTATTATGTACCATAAAAATATTTGTATTTTTAAAATTTTAAACATTTTTTCAAGGCATTTTCCATGGTTAGAAAATTTCCAAAGTCAAAGTCAAATGTATTCATGATTCCTTGGTCCATATACTTTAACACTTGATTGGATAAGGTCTTTTTGCATACGTTAGTGGATAAAGAGCTCATAGTCATACCTCAGAAAACGTATTTCTCATAGTCATATATACACCTCAGAAAACGTATTTCTCATAGTCATAAATCAACGGAGCTCTGCGTATTTCAAGACTATTGTAATCATTAATATTAGTGAAAAAATTGAACAATATTGATCAGTTTAGAAATTAAGGGCGAAACAATGCTCTCCCCATCCACTAAAATGTATTGACAATATACTTGGACAGGGTTTTCATTTAGGGTTTATGTATACATGCCAGGAGAACACCATATATTGTCCGAAATGCATTTTACCTGAATCAAGTATGTGTAACCGAAAGGTCCAATTGAAACGCAAGGCCACTTAAGGTTGCACACCACCAAATAAATTGCTATTGGTTTATGTACAAAATGGCCCTGATTAACACGTAAATTTCTCATTACCGATGCGACTCAGTCACTTAAATAATGCATTACTTTGGACAGCTAGACCTCTGCATCCCATTCAGCAAGAAGAATCCATTAAGTTGACTACGGATTTTTCGAGCTACTGAAGTGTGAAGACAACAATGAGTTCTGATCCCCTCTGAAACTGTGGTATCTAGTCAAAATACTCCTATGGAGTGGATGTAAAATTAGTACTGTAATTTCTCAATAGTAAGACTCACACGCTTTTTGTATTGATATTGTGCTGAAGTGTCTCTTTAAAATAATTTCTAACAAAAATATGGCCAAGGAAGTTCCAGTTTCTACTATTTTCAATTTTAACTTAGACCTGTCACTTTTTTTTACCTTTTTCCAAAACACTTTTCGGGCAGAGGGTGCCAGGCCAAATCTATTTTAGTGGTATGGAATCTTAACAGATCACAGGTTTATTGTATAGGAAGTATGGAAATTAAAGACGACCCACCAAGTAAATTATTTTCTTATTTGTGGGCTAAGTAAATTATTCTTATGTACCACATTGCTACGTCCGGCTTATGTGTTTTGGACAAACTTGAGACTTTACTACTATAAAAAAGAATGAAAAACATGATTTCCAACTATACGTATCTTTGTGGTATTATTACCTAAAATATTGTATTTTTAAAATTTAAACCTTTTTGTTTTTCACGCATTTTCCATGGTTAGATAATTTCCAAAGTCAAAAAAAGTCAAATGGTTCATGATTCCTTCCTTGGTCATATACTTTAACACTTGATTGGATAAGGTCTTTTTTTGCATAACGTTAGAGTTGAATCAAAGCCTCATAGATATTCATCCCTCGAGAAAACTTAGTCTCATAGTCCGAAATCAACGGAGCTCTGCGTATTTCAAGACTATTGTAATACATTCATTTATTGCAAAAATTGAACAATTTGCTCATTTAGAAATTAAGTGCGAAACAATGCTCTCGCCCATCCACAAAGTGTATTGACAATATACTTGGACAGGGTGTTCATTATAGGGTTTATTATAGCATTCCAGGTAGACACACATTTTTTTAGAATTATTGTGTTCCGAAATGCTTTTACTGAAATCAAGTAATTGTCACCGAAAGGTCAACTGAACGCAATGCCACTTAAGGTGCACGACCACCAAATAAATTGCTATTGGTTTATGTAAATGGCCCCTGATTACCCACGTAAATTAATTTCTCATTACCGATGCGGACTCATCCCACTTAAATATGCATACTTGGACATCTAGACCTTCGCATCCCATTCAGCAAGAAGAATCCATTAAGTTGACTACGGATTTTTCGAGCTACTGAAGTGGGAAACAACAAGGAAGTTCGGATCCCCCCTCTGAAACTGTGGTATCTAGTCAAAATACTCTCTCCGAGTGGCTTAAAATTAGTACCTGTAATTTCTCATAGAAGGACTTCACACCTTTTGTATTGAAATATTGTGCTGAAGGTCTCTTTTAATAATTCTAACAAAATAATGCCAAGAGTTTTCCACCAGTTTTCTACTAATTTTCAATTTTAACTTAGAGACCTGTCACACTTTTTTTTATTTTTACATTTAACTTTTTCCAAACACTTTTCGGCAGAGGGCGCCAGGCCAGATATTTTAGTGGTATGGAATCTTAACAGATCACATAAATGTTTTAATTGTTAGGAGTATGGAAATTACAGACGACCCACCAAGTAAATTATTCTTATATTTGAGGCTAAGTATTATCTTATGTCCACATTGCTACGGGTCCGGCTTAATGGTGTTTGGACAGACTGAGACGTTACTACTATCAAAAAGAATGAAAACATGATTTCCAACTATACTTACCTTTGAACATAGAAGTTAATACACTTTTAAATATTATGGGAAAATGTGTACATTTATCATTATCTTTATACATGTATTTTGTTGGCAATATTCGGGTGGATAGGGTCCAAATTCTGCCCCTGACCGTAAGTTGAGTATATACCAATGGTTTTTTTTTTTTGCGTGAAAAATTATAGATTAGGGTGTGTAGAATAAGCAATCTGCCGGTGCCACCTGGGGCATCTTGGGCAGTTTGAGAATCCAATATGGCGTCCGCCTAAATGATAATTATATATTCAACCCTTATTATCAAAACTATGGAGTTACTAGCTATCTATGTTAGGGCCATGAACTAGTGTAATGCACTTGTAACATTAAGTCATACTTTCAACTGCAAAAGGGAAGCCAAATCTACTCAATTTAAAAATCTGCCCTATAACCGCAAATACCTGCGATAAAAAAATAACCTGAAGTACTTAAGATTATTTGTTAGATACATAACTGTATCTATATCTTTTAAAGTGGTACAGGCCTAAGCATATGGCACCAAAAACGGAATATCTTCAAAAACACTTGACACAATTTTCTTTCTGTGTAAATATTACCTTCAATATAAATTAGGTGTCAATGAAACTTAAAATTGTACCTATGAATCATAACCACGTGATATCACGGTAATCCCGATGAACAAATGTTGTCATTTACAAATGGAGTTCAATATATGTGAAAAATGTAATTCTATGTATTTTGAAAACTTTGCACCATCATAGTTTTATTTCATTTTGGCGCATTAACACAAATGAAATGTAGGTTGTACCAACATTGTAAGGATCAAAGGTACATTTCTATGTCCCTTGGCACATTGTATTGTTCGATTTGGACGCTGTATACTATATAAATTTGTGTCAATGTATTTTTGAAGAGTTCACGTTTTGGCTGCCATATTTATGACGCCATTGTTACAATTTAAAGTATCAGAAATATATTTATGTGTGTACTAAATAACCTAAGTCGTTTAGTCTATTTTTTATCGCAGGATTTCGTAATCAGCGGTATATTTTAAATTTGGTGCCTTCCATTTTGAATTTAAGTTGACTTATAATTGTTCCAAGTGCCATACACGTGTTCATTGGATCATATAGTATATCTAATAACTCCATAGTTTTGATAATATAGGTTGAATATATAATTTCATTAAATGGCGACGACATCTTGGAGTTCTCAATGCCAAAGGATGCCCAGGTGGCCCCGTATATTCTTATTCTACACACCCTAATCTATAATTTTCATCAAAACTGTACGGTCAACAAAATGAAGGTTTCACCTGACTATACAAAGAACAAAACAGCTCGGGGGCCGCAAGCGGCTTTTTTGTTCTATCACGCACTCGTGTTTAAATCAAAATATGCAAATCTTTTTTACGTACGGTCGCCAGTTACTCTAATGTCAAAAACCAGAAATTTTATTCGCTTTGCGTTTTTCGGCGTCGAGGATTCGCAACCTAATCTGAGCGCTTGGTTTTAAATTTTGTGGACATACAGCTAATAAATAATTTGATTTAAAAAAAATACATGACGTAATGCCACAGGATTTTCCTAATTTCACGAAAATATATCAAAAGATGTGTGTTTTTTTCTCTTAATGCAAGTATTTTTATCACTTCGCATCCAATGTGAAAATACGTAAATTTAATGGTGATTTTTTGTTGCGCCAGTCTATATTTACATTGAAGGCTGCACCTGTTTATAGCTTGTTAGGTCGGGCTGTTTGAAAAGCGCGGCGTACTGTCTTAGTGTCAAACAGTGCAAACACTGCAACCATGTTATAGTTGGGTAATTTTCATAAACATAATATTACGAACAAAAGTTTGGTTTAATACCGCATTCCACGAATACTGCCCCCCCCCCCCATGGTGAACCTTTTGATGACTTCACATTTGGTCCCTGTTGCCTTACGCGCACCCTGGTTTTATCTAAAGGTTGCTTGCTTATAAAATCTTTCTGTATTTACAATGGGCGTTGTAGACAGAGAGTGTTACATTCATCGGGGTGGCGACATCTTTCTTTTCTTTATGTATCTAAGACCTGATCTCTGGCCTGGTGAGGCCTGCAATACCTCAAACTCCCCATGGATTCCACGCCTTACAAGTGAAAGAGAAGTTGGAAGGGAGAGGGAGGAAAAGAAGAGCGAGGGGGGGGATAGAGAGGGAGGTCTCTCGCCTCTCTATATCTTTTTATCAGATAGATTTATCTCGCTCAGCTCTCGTTCCTTCCTCCCCACTCTGCCCCATTTACCTGTGCTGCTTTGATATTAACCCATACAAACCTTGTTTTATATCGCCCCCATTTTCAACATTGCATCTTTTGTTTGCAGAGTTTTTTGTTTGGTATTATCTAGGAACTATACCTCAACGAAATGCCTAAAGAAGCGTATTAACATAAAATATACGAAGTTTGTAATTAAATGGGAATCCCACATTGTACTTAACGGCACACCTGGAAATGCTAAGTTTATGTCCGTCTATGATGAAATATAATGCCAACCGTGGAGTGCAAACAATAACCTGTAACTTGAACTTGCTTGAACCAATAAACAACTTATGGATGAGAGTAGACAAGTACAGTTGCACTATTTCCCCCCTGCTATTATCATATTTGGAGGCCGTTTCCAGCAGCCGTTGGATGATTATCGAGTTTCCATATTAATTATTCAACATCGAAAAACTCCTCCTTTCGTTTTGCGACACAAAGAGACATTTTTCGAGCTTAACCAGTCCAGGTATAGTTTTATACTAGCCAGTTACTGCAATACACCGTGTAAAAAATCTCCAAGATTTTTTGGAAAATTGTGGGGCGCTCTTCAAAAAAATGGTGTTATTCACCTGCTTTGAAGTTCATTGATTTGATTGATATAGATATTTCTTCAGCTGTAAACAACCTATACAACCCTCAACTTTTGTCGTAGTTGAAATTTTCTTATTTAATTGGACATTTTTTTTAAATAAGGTACCGTTACGGTCTATTGATCAACCCGAGATCGCGTCGCGAGCAGGGCAAAAAACTTTTTAAACATTTTTATTTTTTGAAAATTGGGGACACATTAAATGTGCCAAAAATATAAATTTTTAGGGACACTTTAAACGATTCAACGGCCATTTTCATGAAAACTTGCATATTCTGATGAATACTGAAACTAACACTAGCATGCAAGACACGGTGGGGTGATTTTACTTGCTAGAAAAAATTCGATTGCCGGCTAAATAACAAATATCGATGCTGAATGTGAAATGCACAACTATAATAATAATATATAGCCCCGACATTGTAAAGCGCCTTTTCCCCAGGATGCAAAGCGCTGTGCCTATTATTATTACGCCATGCCGTCAGAATCGTCACAACATTTCGCTTCATCTAGGCCGGCAGCTTGCCAAGCGGCACATCCCTATCTGCACTTAGATTGTAAATCTCCCCATAACAGCTCCCATCCCCAGATTTCGTTGGTAAACGAAGGCAATGTAGATTCATTATCTGCCGCAGGGCCCAAACACGGTTGACTCCATCGGGCTCGAACTCAACGATTTACCATGTTTTTTTTTATGATCATGAGTCCTTGCGCTTATCCGCTGCGCCACACGTCACTACAGGTTAAAATTATCAGGTGCATAGCTCGGTGCAGGTGACTTCAATATATTTCCAGTGGCAAAATGAGAGAAAAATACGGCTACCGATTTGGTGACTTTAGTATTGACGTTGGTTTCAGTCACAAGTAATCACAAAGTTCCAAATATGTGTAATATGCTCTCAAGGGGTAGTTTCTCATTCCAGAAACTATACTTCGATGGAGGCCATCCTTCTTGTGGTACAAACATGATTTTGTGTCCTGGATATGAGGCATTCCATCTATACTGATAGTATTTTATTACTGTTTTGGAGATACTCCCAAATTGAACTCTCGTAAGAAATCTGGTTTGTTTAATATAATGTAATAAATCACGATGACCTGGTAAAAGCTCCCGCCAGTGAGTATTTTCTGCTAGTGAGATTCCCCCATCTGATCTGCCTTGGTAGTGGGCGTGAGCTTGAACCTCATTCTACCCTCATCAATGTGGACCTGATCGTCCTTTGACACCTGTTCAACCATAGTGAGTAATGATTAACTTTTTTTTCATAACAAGGCTAAATGTGGTGTTTGCATGAATAGATACCATCTTTCTCAAGGTTGTATACATGGGCTGCAAAAAAACAAAAACTGATAACGACGGTGACCCCTTTTCAAATGCAAATCTCTAAATAATGACCAACATCTTCTTTATTTTAATACACAGAAAGAAATACAGACATCGTGCTTAGACACATTATGTTAGAGAATAAATACAAAATGAGTGTGGCACAACATCCAATGGGGGTAAAAATAATTTATATAACTCTCTCCTTACCAAGCCTTTTTTGTAACAAATCGGCTTACCAAGCGGGAGGTTACCACCCCCTCGATAATTTATTATAACTCAACCCGATGTTTATGATTTTGATACCATGGATAGCTATGGGTCCGCTCCTCTTTTCACTGATATCAAAAATAAGTACCAACATATCTAGACAGAAAATAGGCGAAAATTCCAATTTTTTTGCGCGAAAAAACGTAGGAAGAAAGCGGATGTTTAACGGTTTTTCAAGCTCTAAATGATGGCAGTGGCTAGTTTGAGTCATACTGTGCAGTAATATTTTCAAAAATGCCGCAAAAAAGTAGCCATTGGGGCAACCACAACCCCTCCCTTAACCCTTCGACTGTGACGGCATACCCTACCCCGGTGAAGGTGCTACCTTCCCTTTTTTTCGCTAGATAAAATGACCGAAAATGAGGAGAGAATGATTTAACCTGTAAGCTTTTTTGGCATTTTTAGCGCACCGGACGAATGTTCAAGTGGTTTTGTGTGTGTGTGGGGGGGGGGGGGGGGTACCACCCCTCCCTTGGTAAGACTAGGGTTTACTTCATAGAAGTAAAGGGCACGTGTCCCGATAAAATTGGAAGGTCCTGATATTTAACCTGATGTACGGCTTTCCATCAAAATATTCCGCATCTGGACAGGATGAGCGAGACATGAATCTTTGGTACAAAAAATGTGGAATTTATAATTTCGTGTAGGAGCAAATACAAAATTCAGCCTATGTTAATATTGAAATATTGAGTAAATGAAATCACCTTTCTCTATCTTTTTAAGAACATTTGTGTGGCCAAATACCAGGTAAGAAATCTATTGAGTGTCTATCTCTATGAAATTTCTATTATGACACAAGATTGGGTGTCCCCTCAAAATCTCTCGTTGCACCATTTAAAAAAGACCACCAACGTTTCCAACTTTCTTTATCAGGCCAGAGAGCAGCTCTATAACATAAGTGCATTGTTATACATTGATCATCTTCGGAGTAAGTTCGCATCAAAAAGAATATCATTCAAACTAGTATGGAGTATGTTCCTAAAAATATGCTTTTCAATTAAAATTTTCTGAATCCGGACAACATGCAATCTTTGTGGCAAAGTTAACCTAGTGTTGGTAGATAGTCAAAACAATAACAGAACCAATAAACAAAGTTATTTCAATTTAAAAATAATAATGTATCACAAAAGTAATTATGAAAGGAAGTCCACTTAACAGACTATAGAAACTTTGTTTCAATATTGCCATCACTTAAAATCTTATCTATTTAAACATAATCTTTTCTAATTTTTTTCACAACTGTGATTTGTTTTGTGTTTCTAGACTGTTTGGAACAACAGATGAAATGTCAGAAACTACTTATTTAACAACTGTGGTCATCTTTATCAATGTTACCGTCTTGCTTCATCAAATACGGCATCATTGTTCCATTTAATATGACTTAAATTGTTTGCCTTTTTAACTAATACTATTGTTTTTCAAACGCGGGGGGGGTATATTAACGGCAGCCCCACAACCATATTATCGTGGATCTCTGAATTTTGCTTAAGTGTATAGGGGGGGGGGGTAAATTTTTAAGATACGGGAATTTAAAAACGAATTATATTCTAATTCGCCATGGTTTACCATCTAGGTTTCAGAGTAAAAAGTCAATAAATATCCACCTGGACCCGTGTAAAGAAACTGAGTGTCCTACCTTAATTGTCCGGTCGGACACAGGTTTGCAGAGACTGGGCGTCAAGTAACACAAAGGACATCCCTCCCTCTGACACCTAACTGTCCGTCGTGCCTCTCTCGCTCTTTAGACTGTCCCTCCGTTCGGACACTTCGCTCTCTATCCTGTTGTCCGTGGGACCCATCGCGGTCTTTTTAACCTACTTCCTGTAGGACACTCCTCCCTGCAACCGAATGTCCTAATGGACACTCATTAATCTTATATTAGCTGTCCTATACCGACTATTGCTGAAGATATTGATGAGTTATACTGTATCTGAAACAAATTAATGTAGGACTAGGAACGCTCTATTTTGGGGGGACCCTCAGATTCTTACATTGAGCGTCCCCAGGTCCTATGACTCTATATTACTGTGACATGAAGTCCTATGCCCCTTAATATATATTTATAATATATAATATAGAAACACTTACCGAACGAAGGCATTGTAGTAATTAAAATCCAACAAGGCCAGATTTCGAGCAGTCCTGTTTGATACAAAGCGGTAAGACCTTCAAACTACATTAAGTATAGTGGAGAAATATCTGTGCATTGTGGTATTTAATGTGTATTGATTAAGCACGGTTCGAGTCCCCATCATGGCGCTAACTTTTCACAACTCTTTCCTTATTGTGCGTTTGACAAATTAGTGTAAACTTTTTGATTTTTTGGCTGTGTATGTTTATATATTTGATTTTTATTTCTTTGATTTTCGATTATATAATTATCACTTTTAAATCATTAAGTGTCATTCTGAAATTACATTGCATTTAACCTGGCTATCAAATAGCCTTTCTTTGACAAGGGACCAAAGGAGTCTTTTTATAATTTGGAAACTGGATTCAAAAACAATTGTTTTCGAAGCTCATTTTTGGAGGTTTTCTAAAATTCGAAATTAAAATGGCCATCATACAAAATCTGAAAACGATCCTGGGATGACATATTATTCGCATGCACATGTTCTATCTTTTTTTAATGGTTTGCCATTTTACCCCCCTGGCCTGAAAAGCAAGAGGAGATTTTGCGATTTGCAGTTTTTAAATTCTCCTTCGAAAAGTTTAAGACCGATTAGCCGACTTGGGTTTAAAGTGCAGTAGGAATTTCTTCATATTGTGATGAATGTCAACGTGGCATGGATCAAGGTCAAAGGCATCTAGAGGTCATTAGAAATGTGATCTCTGTATTGTGTGTGGTTTGGTTCCAGTTGCGTTAGGTTTTCGTTTTCACGTCTCCTTCGAAGTTTAAGTCCGATTTACCCCAGAATTGGGGTTAAGGTACAATAAAGGGGGTTTCTCTATGTGAATGGATGTCAAGGTCATGGATCAAGGTCAAAGGTCAATTGAGGTCACATTTCTCAGAATGCCATCATGCCAGGGGGATGAACGAAAGTTTACTGGCATATTTTTTTAAAAAATGTGGAGTGCAAACTCACAATTGATAAAACTCCGATTTGAGCTTGGTAAACTTTTTAAATTTAATAACCACCGCCAAGTATTCTAAAAGCCTTGTGTGCCATACAATATGCATGTTTGGGAATTAATGGTACCGCAGACAGTGTTAGTTTTTAATTTTGTAGGTAAAAAAAATTGGCTGGTTTTTTTTTTTCAACTTTTTGCCGACTTTTTTTTTTTGGCACGAATTAAAATACAAATATGCTCTTTAAAAATATTTTTTTAATTTTATGGTGTTTTTTTGTGTTTTTAATTTTGAAAAGTCATGTCGTTTTTCATTTTCAGGAGGTGCTTATTGACATCATAAGAATAGATTTTCAGAATTGGTTGAAATTCCAGTCATTCTATGGCTTGTGTCCTTGGTTTTCAAAAGGGGCCTCAAAAACCTAGAAAAATATAAAAATGTACATTTTCCATAATACTAACTTGCACATTTGAGTTAATTTTTAAAATATTGCAAGATAAGCAAGTCTCAATAAGGCTGTCTCCCCACCTTTTGAGAACAAACAAAAATAGTATAAGCTGCTCTCAACACATGATCTGCGGCAAAAACGCCCTTTCGTGTTCCTGATTTACTTTGTACCAATTGGATTTGGGCCAGTTTTCATTTTTCATTTTCATGACTTAAGTATTCATTGGAAATCAACCTTGTGTGTTCTATTTTCAAGTCGCTTTTCTTGGAAAGGGGGCACTTTTTCAAAATACCGTTTCAACTGTCCAAAACACACTAATAATTTAATATCTAATACTACTAAAATGAGATCTGCCCGTCTGCGAGTCTGCTGGTACGGCTCTGCGGTTTCGTTATGATTTGATATACGGGGCTGATATTTTACATGAAGGGTAGGAGGACTACCTACCTTTCTGTGCAAGTTTTCAGAGTGACCAAAAAAGTCATAGGTCACTTCGAGTTCAATCTACTAGAAATGCACTATGCCACCACATTTGGTCAAAAGGACGCTGACGCTGAGAACAGAACAAATCTGAGGCAAAGGTCTTGCGTTATAAGACTACAGACTATCATGCAAACCCAATTTCCACATGGAGCTGCAAAGAAGTATTCCAATTACAATTTATGCACAAAGTAAGTGTGTAAACTCATATAAGCAGCAATTTTTTTGGGTGATAAGTTGTGTTTGTCCATCGGACACTAAGGTGGTCGAGGAGCGACGGACACTAAAGTTCAACTTGGTCATTGTCCTATGACTCCTGGTTTTAAGAATGGAGCGTCCTCATAGGACTGTGTGTGAAATTGGTGGTTTTTTGTCCGTCGGACACTAAGATTCCGTCTGAGAGCCGACGGACACTAATTCACGCTTGCTTGTCCTAGGACTTCCTTGGTTTAAAATGGAGCGTCCCATAGGACTGTGTGTGTAATAAGTGTTTTTGTCCGTCGGACCATAAGGTTTTTAGTCTGAGAGTCCGACGGACACTAAGTTCAACGTTTCATGGTCCTAGGACTACTGTGTTTAAAATAGAGCGTCCCATATGACTTTGTCTTGTAAACGGTTTTGGTTTGTCCTCACACTAATGTTTAAGTGTGAGAGTCCGTTGGACACCAAGTTTTAAATAGAGTCTCGTCGACACCAAGGTTTAATATGGAATTCCAACGAACCAATAATAATAATAATAACATGTGTGCAACGATTAGGGCAGAAATATTGCTGTTTTCAGCAAACATAGCAAAATGCGCCCTCATGTTCAGAAAATAATCGCCCTGATTTTTTATTTCTTAATGTGTTTCTTTTTCTTTGCTGTGTTTAGGTGGTATGTTAAGAAATAAAGCCCTGATTTTTAATTTTGACTTAAATTTCTTTGCGTGCTTTTAGCGTGCTATGTTTAGAAAACCTAGCTCTGTTTTTTTATTTCTACTTTAAATTAAATTAAAAATATTTAGAAAATACAGCCCCGCCCGATTTTTATGATTTCTTTGCCGGTGTTTTTAGTGCTATTTTAAAAATACAGCTCTCTGATTTTTATTTCTTTTTTTTATTTCTTTGCTGTTGTTTTAGGTGCATGTTTAGAAAATCTAGCTCGGTTTCCTTATGTATTTCTTGCTGGTTTAAGTAGGTTGCTATGTTAGAAATAAGCCCTATTTTTTATATCTTATGTATTTCTTTACTGTGTTTAGGTGCTATGTATAGCACCTAACACAGGCAAGGACATTCCTAAGATATAAAATAAGGGCTATATATCTAGCATGCACCTACACACAGCAAAGAAATACATAGAAATTTTTTAAAAAATCAGAGCTATATTTCTAACAAGCAGCTAACACATGCAAGAAAACATAGAAATCAAAATCAGGGCTTTTATTTCTTAACATAGCCCCTATACAAATCAAAGAAATAATAAGAAATAAAAATCAGGGCTATATTTCAAACATAGCAGCTAACACAGCAAAGAAATACTTAAAAATAAAAATCAGGGCTGTATTTTCGTAACAGAAAATGTAGGTCTATTTTTTAATTTCTTAGTATTTCTTTGCTTGTGTTTTGGTGCTACTGTTTAGAAAATATAGCCCTGATTTAGTTTTGTTTTTTTTTATTTTTATTATTCTTTGCTGTGTTTTCGCTGCTATGTTAGAAACTCTAGCTCTGAATTTTTATTTCTTAGGTAGGTTGCTTGTTAGGTGCTATGTTTAGGAAATACAGCTCTGATTTTATTTCTTATGTAGTTCTTTGGCTGTGTTTAGGTGCGATTTTAGAAATATAGGTCTGATTTTATTTCTTTGCATTTCTTTGTTATGTTTCCTCCTCCTAAACATAGCAAAATTTTCCTTCCAACTCTTGCAGTTATCAATAATAATAATCTATATAACACATAAAATACATAGGGGGTAAATTGAATTATCCTAGGTTTATAATGAGCTCGTATAGTTATTCAAATTAATTAATATTCATATATTTTTTTATTCATAGATTAGAACTAATTTGCATATAATTAATATTCATATGATGTAGGATATAAGCGCAAACAATACATGACGTTAGGGGGGAAGAGGTTTTCTCCCTAACGTATTAGGGAATACATAAGAATAGGTTTTCCCCTTATAGCTCGAAATTAAGATCGGAATGCAGATTAATCTAGGCGCTTTACATAGAAAATATGAGCAGATCAAACGACAAATATCAATACAATGAATACAATTGTAATGTGACAAACGAGGAAAAAAAACACACATGGCTACAAAATGAAGTATACCAGAGACAAATACTCTTATATTAAAACTTGTGCCACAAGTTAGTTCACAACGGACAATAGTCATTCGGGGAGTATTTGGCGGAGACAGAGGAAAATGATGGGTGTGTCTGTGTGGTGTGTGTGGTGGAGTAAGCTTGGTAAAGGATAAAATAATGACAGCTCAGGGTCAAATTTTGCGGTTGTTCGCCACACACTGCCACAATTTTTCTGTATAATCATTGCAAAAATTAAATTACCAGCAAAATCACAGATGGAAAAGGTGTGCCGTGCTTTATCTATATAATCTGGGGCAAGACGTCCATATGTACCCCCTCCTATAGAGTTACATGAAACATATTAAAATTTATTAGTTAGCTGTTTTTCCGTTTTTGATCAAACATAGGCAAAAAATTAAAATAAATTCCCCGTGACACACTACTATCATGTCACCTAGAGACGAGGGGGGGGTGGGGGTGGGTTTAATGGGAAGTCTTTCCAATTCTGTTAACCTTACTGCCCCCCCCCCCACACACACACTAATATTAAACCCACAGATATAAGTAAAGACTTAAAAACCACTCACTCACAAATATATGTAAAAACTGGCAAACATTGGAATGTTTCTTTTAATTTGAGCACTCTTTAGCACAACAATATCACAATGAAAATAAGCTAAATTCACCAATATGGCCAAGATTTTCAACATATGGTGACAAGAAAAAAATTGGTAATACTGTATGAAGATAGCAAACACGCTCGGGTAGTTTCAAATGAACGGGTATTTGAGTGAATACAAATTACATAATATAAATTAAAAGGGTTCAATCATAGTAGTTCGTTAGTACTACACTAATGCAGTTAATCCACCATGCAAAAAGATGTATGAATCACTTTCCATTTAGTAGCATTAAAGCAAATTGGTTTTCCTCAGAGTAAAAGGTTTTGCATTGCCTAATACACGTCGTGGATCTACCATAGATGATAAAACGCTAGGAATTAAAGATAGATAATAGTTTGAAATCTGCATGGTCAACAGATGGAAAAAAACACAATTTCATTGAACTTTCGCTATTGTTTAAGATTAATTTTACGATAATAGGTAGCGACAGGTTGTTGATCTGGAACTAGATTCCTTTTATAGATGAAGTCCGCAGTGTTTTCTGCCAACCTCACGTGACCCTCTAGTAAAATAAAAAATCAAACATTTGTATATCTGTGTTTTAAAGGTTCTACGATGCCATGAAATCAACAGCCATGAATAGGCAATAAATAGGCATACTATATAGTCTTTTCGTCTATATATTATAGACGAAAGACGAGTTCTTAGATTTTATTGATCGAAATTTATCACATAAGTTTTCTCATATATATTTTTAATTTAAAAATATATCTGAGGTATTTTGACGTTTAATGTAAAATTCATTAATAAACTGTGTGACACCACCAGTGTTGTTAGAGTTTTAGGTTCACAGTACTAGTATCTGAACGGCATTACGATATTTTAAATGGGCTGGGATGCTTGAGTATTTAAAGCGATACTAGGTTGTTAAGAATTATCAGGAATTAGCATTTGATATGCAAGTCCTATAATTCCAAGCATGACACATGGTCATTCTGTTGTTTAGCCCGTGGTTGTTCATTCTTAGTACACTAAAATTGTAATACATGTCCCGTTCCCTAGCGTCGGAGGGCCCTGTACCCACAAAACCGTGGTGAACAGTGAATAAAATCTACAAATTCCACCCCTACTGTTCTTTAATTAAATTAAAGAAAATATATACATTATTAGAATCACATTCGGGGCATTATTCCTAATTTTAGAGCCCAAAAGAGGTGTAAAATCATCAATATTTTCCGTTAGATTCAGGATCAGCATGAAAAAATGGTCTAGAAACCTTTGAAAAACATTATAATATCTAATTAAACAAGGTTGATATCAGATATCAATGAACATGCAGCTTGTAATAGTACATACCACAAAGGCGTAATAGGTACCGACGCGGTAGTGTGTTGGTTTTAGACACTCGACTCAGCTCTACAAAGCAACGGACCAAAGTAGAAACAGGGAGTACAATACAAATGTACGTGAGAGGAATCTCACCCCGTCTGAGTGAGGCCTTGATCAGGCTATACAACTCTGAGGGCAGTATTCAAATGTTCGTTTGATGAGGGCTTGAAGGATATTAAAACTGGATTTAACCCTTGTCTTACCAAGGGGGTCCACCCCCCCCCTAGTGAACTTCGCTCTGGTGCGTTAAAATGCTAAAAACTTTCGTAAAAAGCTTCTAGGTAATCGTTCTCTCATCCTTTCCGGTCATTTTAGCGAAAAAAAATATGAAGGTAGCACCTTCACCGGGGTTAGGGTATGCCGTCAAAGGCGAAGGGTAGGGGGGGGTGGTTGCCACCCAAGGATATTTTATGGTGCATTTTTGAAAATATTATGCACAGTATGGCTCTAAAACTCTATGTTTATGTAAAACTAGCCAAATGCCATCATTTAGAGCTGAAAACCGCATGAAAATACGATATTCCTGCGATTTTAGCGCAAAATTGGATTTTCGCCTATTTTCGGTGGAAAATGCCAATTTTGCCGACTCGCGGACTTGATGACGTCATTGTGACGCCATACTAGGTATGTTGGTACTTATTTTGGTATCAATGGAAAGAGGAGGACCATAGCTATCCATTGGTATCAAAATCAAAAGCATCGGGTGCTTTATAACAAATTCTCGAGGGGGGGGTGGTTACCACCTTGGTAAACCGTGTTACAAAAAAGGCTTGGTAAGACGAGGGTTAAGAGAGAAAGTTATATTTATCTGATAAGTATTGTTTTCTGTTTCATATTTCCTATTTTTAAAATGATGGAATCGCAATTCGTTCAATATCTCTTTCCGCATGCGTTACAATCACAAGCAATCTTGTATTAACACTTAATAACTGCATAAGGGGTTTGCACTTCCGTTAGTGCATAAGGGGAGGGGGCTCCTAGGGGCCCTAGACTTTTGCTGATTGCTTTAATTGGTGAAGAATGAACTATATTTACCATATTAAGCACAAACATAAATGTCTCATGCCATTTTATATTTTTTAGGTTTACTTGTATAATTTACCATAGGTTCCTACAGGAATCACACCACTAAATAACTCCCCATAGACTTGTGTACAAAATGACCTCTCACCAAACGTCGATTTCTCGGCTATAAAGCGACTGGTTACTTCAAAACTTATTTTTTTTTTTGAAGATTAGCACCATACCTCTTCAACAAAAATGAAAAAGTCATATGATGAAGGCTGATTTTTTTAGCTAAAGAGCATCGAAAGATTTGCATGTTTTCAAAAAGTTGAGTGTTACTAGAAACTAAAATTGTACAGTTTCCCCAAAAGCTCAGAAATTATACGAAAATGGCACAGACAAAATCTTTACCACCCAAATGGTTTGTTACTAGTCCACACATTATGATTAATTTCAAATTTCATTTAAAGACACAACTCATCAACATTTTGTGACTCTTCAATTAGGCAAGGGCCATATTCCGGACGCCAACACTGTCTCGGCACTGACGTCGTGTGCTACACCTAGTTTATTTAGTGGTGTGATTCCTTCATATCAGTAAACCGCTATATGATGCATACAAACATTATGACACCAATGGCATACTATACTTGTCAAGAACTTTTTATGTTATGTGTTTATTTGTTTATGGTACTAGGTGTAGGCATTATGAAAATCAGAATCACAGGTAGTAACTCTATTAAGATTTTTCATTTTGTCATGGCGCCGCTTCCGTTAGTGCATACGGGGGGGGGGGCTTACCAGGGAGCAATGATGCTAATTAACACAAAAAACAACGCGATGGACTTGATTTTCTTGAACCAATGCAAAGCGCAATAAAAGTTACACAAATACAAAAATATTAACCAAGTATATCGCCGGTTAAAAAACGCCGGCCGACGAAAAAAACAAAAAATGGGCCCCTAGTAAAATAATTGGAGCAGCAATATCTTCGCAATGTGTCATTTTTTAATGCTTACGTTTATTTGATTCGAAGTCCGAATCCCGTCAAGAACAGTAAACTCCACACGAGTGTACCATGCACCTACTGCCATAGAAAGTCGATATGTATTCGAAATTCCCGCTGACTGAGAATGTGAACAAAAGTTTTGTCACCTCAGGTTTTTTCTGAAACTAACGAAAGCTTGCAATTGCTTGCAAAACATGTTTCATTATTTCGGCGTCACATGCAAGGATATTAACAGTATAGCAGACATTTTGTGGTTGAAGTCATTTCATCCGTTCTGCATTATGTGTTTTGTTCATAATGCCAATAGGAAACGTTTCTCGGGCTAAATAAAAAAAAATATGAACTTATTTGTGATACCAAATTTTTTTTAAATGCGAGGACAAGTGGGGACGAGGTTGTCGATGGGTGTCATCCACCTTTAAACTCAGCAACGATTTTAAAGGTTACCTACTGTTCCAGCAGTCAGTCGTTATGGAAATATATAGAGCTAAGTGATGCCAGCGCCACTAATTAATGACGTTTATTATTTTTTTACATGCTCCGTATGAGTATTTAACAATACCGAATCTGGCCACGGCTAAAAGCACTCGCAAGATTCGTATTAGTGCAATAACGCGTCATGATAAATTTTCGGATAACTTCGGACGTCGACAGAAACGCTATTACTTAAATTTGTTTCTAGGGGTTGGATATAATTAATTGCACAACACAAGCAGCAGAAAAGGTCGATTAATCGAAATGGCCTTCGAAGTTATTATTTCAATCAAAAAATAGTCGTCATACAAGTACCTGTATATTCATAATTTATGATATGCTGTAAAATAGGTTTTAGATACCAAAATAAAGCCGTCCCCGACATTGCCAACTTTTCATTTCTTTGTTATAAACCTTCCCAGAGGCCTGACAATGTGAGTGAAGCTGACCTGTCATTTTTTATGTTTCGAGGAAAACGAGGCAATCGCAATTGATCGCGTTTTTACCTTAATCGTTGTGTTGATTCTCCTTTATTAGTATAGTCTGTAACATTTCTCCCAGGATTTCGTCCCATGGGTGCAAAAAAACAGGGTTGTATATGGTATATAGGGGGTCACCATCTGTGTGAATGGACAAGCCTCCTTGCGTCATCAACTTTCATCAGAACTGAACAGTAATATTCGTGGCCTATGAAGGTGGCAGGCTGTGTCAGGGCGTAGCCGGGGGGGGGGTGCGGGGGGTGCGATGTACATATCCAAATGCCACAATTCAAAAAGGTCCTCAAAATTATGGGGTTTTTTGGTCAAAAAATGGCAATATTTGGGCAAAAGGGCCACTTTCGCCAAATTTACACCCTCTTTTGAAAAGGTCCACAGTTCATTTAGGAAAAGGTCCACTTTTTGAAAAAAAATCGAACACACCCCCCCCCCAGAAAAATTCCTGGCTACGCGGCCTGGCTGTGATAATGTGATCTGCAAATGTGTGAATTGACACAAGCCATTTCCTTGTGTCATACTCACAGGAACTAAAATAAAACTTGTGGCTGTGCATATGTGAAGGGGGAAGGCGGTGATAGTGATCAGCAACTGTGGGTTAATCACACAAGCCATTCTTGTGTCATCACTTGTGGCCTGTGAAGGGGCAGGCCGTGATAATATGATTAGATTCCCGTTCTTCTGCAACTATCGGCAAAACCCCATCTAAAATCAGATTGGCCTTAAAGCGTTTCCGACACCTCTGGGACAGGGGCTTGACTTTGTCCACGCAGGCCCTTGAGGGTAGATCGGAAAGCATGGGCAGCGCCTGATGAGCTTGATGATCACCGAGAAAGTGCTGTTGGTCCAATCTCTAATATAGGGACTGATTTGCATTCCAAGGTTCTTGCGATGGGACCTTAATTGTTCGTCATTTGATCTTCACTGGAGAAGATGATCAGAGAGTGCAGGAAGTGGAAAGTGGTTTTTGGACCTAATAATTGCAAAGAGGACCCTGTTTGTGTTGTTCATACTTCTAAATTGTCAGAGATAATGTTGTAAAAAGTCTAGAAAAATCAACAATGGGCATTGTTAAAAAAATGGGGGAGGTTTTGTATAGGGGTCACAAACAGCCTAATTGTTTGAAACATACCCCAAACTTATAAATATGGTCATGAGAATTAAAAAAAATATAAGTTGACATGTCTACATCAATGTTTCAGGATATAGGCTCCTAACGGTTCAAGGTTATCTATCCTGAGGTTAATTCTTTTAGAGGTGCTCCGCTTTTGAAGGAGAAATAGGTCTGAAATTGTTTGTCTGTCATTTTCTATATATAACAGAAAAATACATAATTTTTGCTCGGGCATTTGACAGTTTACGTACTGTTAATGCGCTCTAGCAACTTAATAAAACCATTACGATATGTAGACCAGAGTTACATTTTGACCTGTAATTACGTGGACTATATTTATACTCTGTTCGATCTCAAGTTGGGGGTTGACGTGGTGACGTACACTGCGCGTGTTAGTTTGTGCTCCCGAGAAACGCACGCGTCGACCTTGAATTGCAGCATTTACGCCCGTGAACAAAGGCGGCCTATCAAACGCATGTAGAGCGAAATGCAAAAGTCGCGTCATGGACGGCACACCAAACCGAGATCCGACACAAAGTATAAATGGGACTATGAAGAATTTGGGACCGTTTTGAAAAGGAAGAGGGATCCTTCTAAAAATGTTACCCCTAGATGAGCCTTGAACATTTGTTGCCCTATAAAATATTCACTATAACCCATAGATGGGGCGAACTTACCCAATTGGTTTAATTATTATGATATGTGCTCAAAATTGGTGTAGTTTGTACAATTATACAATTATACCTACTGTATACCCTCCGTACAAACTTGCCTTCCTGCAAATGCAAGGGTCCCCGCTACTAATAATCTAAGTTTGTTATTCTCTCATCATTCCTAGGTATAACAACAACTACATTGTTTGATGTTGGCAATTAATTGAGTCCAACATTATTTAAGATTTAAAATTCCTCTTACACTACTAAGGCTCCTGAGGTCTGTATAGTCGATTCGCGCTGATATAGGACAACGTACTTTTTACGGGTTTTGAGAGCTATTTGTGGGAGGGGGCCACCGGACAGCAATTTAAATTGAGCACTACTAGTCCGTTGCGTTATTATAAGTGTGCTCTACGGTCAATACGATGTGCCGTGGTCAAAACCAGAGGGCATTGGTAAAAGTAATGTATTTAATATGTGAAATACTACCTGTATGAGGCAGCTGCGCTATTGAACCTAATATGGTAACAAGGTTTTCACGCTGTCCACACAGGTGATATGGGGCCCTCATTCCTTTCAAACACACGTTACTAACTAATGCGACTAATACATAACTCAATACCCACGCAAAGATGGTCCAACGTAGTTCTTAATATAAGCATGTTGGATGAAATTGAAAATGAAAACCTTGGCGTAACACATAAAACGCAACACAAAACATTGTGTAAGATATTTATGTTCGCCTAAAAAATGGAAATTACTTCTGTCAGTCGTTCATTTAGGAACAATGGGTAGAGGACCAAACGGATGAACAACCGTGTAGAGTTGCCCAGTAGGATTTCATTATTTTTCCACACCTTATTCTGTTTAATTATAAATATCATGTTAATTCATTCTTCTAATGTCATACTTAAACGCTCGCAATTCAAAATTCTTAACATGTTTAAACATTTAAAAGATAGCGTTTTCCCAGTGACCACAGAAAAGCATCATCTTTACAGTGAAGTGATGTGAATGATTTTATAATCACTTGTATTAAAAACTACAAAATTCAATGAAAAATACAGTAAACAAATTAGTTTTGTAGCTTGGCCTTTTCCTTTTCCTGTCACTATCTATTGTTAGGCAGCGAAGTGACTTCTTGGGTAGATTAAAATGCTTCTTCCCTATTTTCACCTAATGGATATGACCCAAAACTGTTCCCCAGCTCCTATATCAGCGCGATCGAGTATACAATGACCAGTGTAGTCTGTTCCCGTCTGATGTCCCCCCCCGGGGGGTGGCAGCAACAACGGGGCATGCGCAGTCGATCCACCTGGATTGGGTGCAGGCATCCTGTTATATAGTGCGCATCAAAAATATTTCCTTAGGACGCGCAGAATATCTCCCGCCTGAAAAATGAAATCCCTAGTCCCGATAGACTTTTTTCGCCATAAAATTGTCTCTAACAGTAGAACATAAAAGAAGTTCCATTGCTGAATAAAAAATTCATATAATTTTATCCCATACGATTAAGTGCAAAACAAATTTTCAATAGTGCACCAAAATCCTTATTTTATGCGACATTAACAAAAACACCACGGCGATTGGAATGTTTTCTACCAGAAATTGCGCATCTATAGTTAGGCAATTACATAAACTATTGGGCAAAAGTAATTTAGCTTTAAAACAAGCGGCGCGAAAAACGAAATCTGGGTTCACAACACCCCCATGCACTTAAGTTAATACGTGTATCCTGGCTTTTTTCTGTAACAGCTTCAACCTCTGGTTCTCGGATTAAAATGCTTGGATCAACTAATTTCATTTCAATAAAAAGTTTGTAAAAATAACATTCAAGTTGTGAATAGCTGCAAAACAACACATATCTCTTCCAAGTAGTGAATGTATTTAGTTGTAAAATCTTGCCTTGTTGATTTTCGATTTACCCTTACCTGTACCTTATACTTTGCAATGTGACTAAGGCTTATGGACACCTGTGCATTTGATCAGTTTGTTCTCTCTTTTTGACAGGGGCATCTTCAGCAAACGGCTCTTTCAGATCCACCAGTATGTAAGTGACGGCCACATGTCCTCTGTTTTACTGTCTTTGTTCTAATGAAGTCCAGAACGACTCCTGACGAAAGTCTGAACTTTCTCAGCCTCTCCTATGGTAAACCCTTTGGAATTATTTTCAGAGGTCCAACATTTAGAAAGAAATAATGGCGCTCATTTAAACATAAAGGCGAATAAGTACCGTAATAAAAAAAAGCCAGAGGACTCCCGTGTCCCTACTCCAGTTTACGAAGACGATGGCGGCACCCCTCATTCAATATTTCTTTCTTTCACTTTATTTACGATAAACCAAGGACACAAGACACTTTACGGACACTTTATTTCCACTGTGGTTCCTGCCATAGTGAATTTATTTTAAAAACCGCTTGACTTACATCGTATTTCCAAAAAAATACATTACATCATACATTAATAGTTGGCAGTAAGTTCACAATGTGATTGCTCTATTCCCTCACTCCGTTTGAGGAAAATCTGGACGAGCACCTGAAAAAGGGAGGTAGCGTTATTTTTCTTGTTGATATATGAACATTCCCCCTCAACTAAGACAGGTGGTCCGCTCCGTTATTTTGTTTTCAAAAGTGCATTTAATGCAGTTTAGGGACGTGGTTTAAAGAGCCCTATGTTAGATTGAGTATGACACTAAATCGATTTGCTTCTAATAAATCCGAATCTATTCAAAACAAATAATTCTTCTTTACACTCAATTTCTTTTATTCCTATACAGCGTTCTGAACTTGTGTAAACGTTTCTTGTCCGTGATTACAATCCATGCGAATTACGGCATTTCGCCGTTACCTTTCATAACCTTTTTAGCGTAACATCGGAGATTTGGAGATTTTCTGTGTACAATTTTAATTAAGGTTTTATGTTTCTCAACCCCTGGTGGGTTGTGAAGCTGTCACAGTCTGAAAACCAAATATTTGATTCATGACGACCAGAGATGGTT
>JAMKCH010049106.1:0-11764 GCA_023653785.1 Ophioderma brevispina | reverse complement strand
GATATCGCTGTCGTAGCTTGCCATCATCGATCCCAAATACTTGAAGTCATCTACCTTCTTGAGAGTGAGATCTCCTGCCCTAGCAGAAAATGACATAAATTCTAATAATAAAAATGCCTTGGTCTTCAATCTTCGTTTTAGTATTTCTTACCCCAAGTATTTACTAAAAAGAAGAAACGAAGATCATAAATTCACGATCCTTGGTCGTCGCCGGTCGGTCTTCGTTCATCTATTTTCGTTTTAAAGGCTGATTCAGAGATTGTGAAATATAACTTTTGTGTGTATTAATTACAAATAGTAAACTAGAACTAAAGACAGTCACCTAAAATGCTAAATTTTAAAGTTTGAGATGAATCGGATTTTTCGTTTTGATGCAGTAAACATTTATGTGTAGCATAACAGTGCCATAGGATACTGTGTATAACAAAAATTCCGGATCCGGAATTTTATAACAAAGTCGTGATTTTCTATATGAAGGACTTCGATTAGAGCTTAGATATTTCACACAGTGATTAGTATATGGACAAGCATTATGTACATGCAAAAAACACGATTTGTTTTGAAAATTGAGGGCGCCCTCCGCAGGAAATCTCTGAGTCAGCCTTTAAGGTGGGTTCATACTTCATCGGCAGACGTCTGCAGACGCTAGCCTTTCGAACAGTTTTTTTTTACACAACGCGTATGTTTCATGCATCTGGCGCGTAAAGCATGTTCAAAAGACTAGCGTCGGCCAAAATCGTGTGCCTATTTACCCGATATAGACCAGGCATTTCTTTTATTACACATCAGCGTGAATCTGGCGATGAGGTGAAATAGTAAACAAATATTTAATATAATCTATTTGGCCCCGATATCAACATGGGCATGTTATTCAAAATTTCCATACTGAAAATAGGGGGTAACCTTTGACCCCCCATAACTTAATTTTAATTTTGGCATCATGCATTTCCTGACTCCTGGGACATATAGCTACAATTTGATATATGACAACCTTTGTTCAAATTAGGTCACCACCTATCGAAAAAATTGGGCCTTGCTGCGTTTTTTTCTCATCGTCGTCCTGAAATTTGAGCCCTCAAATCCATTTCATTACCAAGATATAAACAAAAATCAGACGAATTAATGGTTAACCATCAATATTAGCACAGTATTGTTTGTTTCCCACGGTACTTGATGGGACGTGTGTTCAAGTGTCAGGCTCTCAAGTAGAGAACACAATAGCTATAATCGGGAACCAGCACCTGTAGGGAAATAGGGCTCAATAGCATAGCCTACTATTTTTGCGTGTGAAATTCCCCGACGGCGGAACATTTGTCAAGGGGCCTTTACAAGGAGACAGGAGTGGGGGATTTCAAGTTTGTTTCGGGTACGGACGTTCCTCCGAGAGTCTGTAAAATAGGACCCACACTAGTACGTATACCAATTTTGCCGAAACTGACCAATAGCTATACGAGAGACGCAGATTTTTGGTAAAATTTAACACAAATTTGCCATGCATCCTCAAAATTTTCAACATTTTTAGCAAAGTTGGAATAGTTTTGGATTCAGATTGAGGAAATTGGACGATTTTTTAGATTGCTGTCTCTTCCTTTTGAAAGCCGATAACTCTGGGCCCGTGATATTTCGTTTTATCATGCTGTCTTATCCGGTTTTAACCCAATTTTCAATCATTGTTTTGGTGAGACCAGCTGAAGAGGAAATGACGATTATAACGATTTTTAAGCGCACTTTATGAAAAATACACAAGTGCGCACATCTTCCACTTCGCGTACTTTTGATATTTCCTACAAGTGAGCTTAGCGCACTTTCGACATTTCCCCGAAGTGAGCGTAGCGCACACTTAACCTTTTTACCGAAGTACGCGAGCCTATTTTGAGGAAAACTGCGGTTTGCGCTAGCGCACTTTTAAGCGTCTTTTGTTGATTTCTACGGGCTCACATATATAGCTCAAATGTGCATTAAAATAACAGCGTTTTGACTGGCAGCTGGGACTCACAACAGTTAAAAGGACGTTTTTTAACCGTTATTTACGAGTCCCTTTTTACAGTTATTTGCAAGTTTCGAGTCCCGGCTGACAGTCAAAACGACGTTTTTAAGAACATTTTTAACAGTGTAGTTGTACATGTGCTGCGACTTCTTTGATTATGAAATGTTTTTGTTTCAGTTAAAATCCACCATACTACGCGAAGAGAAAATAGAAAAGGTCTGTCAATAACCGGTTTGTTCAATGCACCCCATGCCGACTCCCTGAAACAGGATGTACCGATGTGAGAAATTATATAGGCCTATTACGATCAATTATGACACTATTTATTATTGATTTATTTTCTATTCATAAACCTAGATATGGGATGATAGTCTTGCCCAAACTGCTGCTCAATGGGTTGAATTCTGTTATTTCCATCATCCCAACGGCTCAATCGCGGAAGAAAAACCCTACGTGACACCTGGGCAAAATCTTTACGGAGATTCCGTGGGCAGAAGTAACCCAACTTCTCCGAAAATTGTGACCAAAGCATGGTATGATGAAAAGCAGTGGTATGACATCAACAGTAACACGTGCAGCGCTCCTCCGAAGGAATCTTGTGGCCACTACATTCAGGTATTTTGTGATTTTTAAAAAGATTATTAAAGGCAGACTCAGAGATTTATCATGGTTTTATTGTGTATTAATTAACACTTAACTGCATAATGGGTTTGCACTTCCGTTAGTGCATAACGGGGGTTCCTATGGATCCCCTTAATATAACCACTTTCCTGTATACCAGCTATTGATTCAAAACAAGAATACCGCTCTCCTTCATGGTTCACTTGGAATTGGGCAAATAAATGATGAAAGCATCCCGTCCTTCGAAGGGGGCGTTACGCCTTCGGTGTACAGTGAGTCACAACTGTATATGTAGATCGCACCCATTTTCGAATAAGAGTAGGGTGAAAACCCCTGACTCTTCCCCAATCACCCCTCCGCCCCTCGTTCCGGCCACGCCTGAGCGGCCTCTTTAGGAGCGCCATTTCAATGGATAACCCGCGGCCCGGTCAGCTTCTCGCTGAATAAAATCTTGACACCACCACAAGCCATTACCAATGACTTGTGGATGCGCAAAGAAGAATCATCATCTTCAATGTATCTTTGCATTCTACTATCCTCATTGTTTTAATCATTTAACTGTTTTCACACTCCATCAAAGAGTATGCCGATAAATTAGACTTAATGACTTGGTGAAATATTAATCATCACAATAAAACCTTCTCTACTGTAATCTTTGCAACTCTATAATAATAATAATACACGGTTTTATTTAATCTCAATCGTGGCCTGTCAGGCCAAATTGCTAGAGATTTAACAACTTACTAACATTTTGACAGAGACAATGCAACTTAGATGGCAGCAGCTTAAACTTGAGTGAACAAGTGTTTTTTCACTCCCGTTGGTCCCAAGGGGGTTCCTGGGATCCCCCCCTCAGGAAATCCACTTTCCCGAGGGATTTTTGCACGAAATGTAATCCACTGTGAAGGGTCATAAGGACAACCCCAATCAGCACAAAATGAAATTTGTTATTTTGGCTGCAAATTTCGGGGCACACCATGTTTTTCAAAACACGCGAAACTTGGGAAAAAAGACGGAAAATTCAAATGAGCCTTGCGCTACACCAAACATTTGAAAATCTATTTTATGTTGATATCTATTCAGAAGACCATTTAACACAAACAGCAGTTTTAGGGAATCCTGTATTTTTTTACTAAAATTAAAAAAAAAAAAACACGTCATTTTCCCATAGAGTTTGTACAGTACGTTTGGCAACATCCATGATGAAATTGTTTGTTTTTCAGCACGTAAAGGGTTAATTTTTTAATGTTTACTAATATTGGTTTACTTACATGTATGTGTGAACTTAATCCGCCAAAGTAACATTTGTTTGTTTGTTTGTTCTTATTCTATTTTTAAAAATATTCTGAAATGACTTCCGTTAAGTTGCCGGGGGGGGGGGGGGTTCCGGAACCGCCCTAATTAACTCATTAACGGCTGGCCGATTTTAATTCTTTTGAATGAAAAGAATCGCATTTAAAAGTCAACATTACAAATCAAGTCGGCGCAAAAATCCCACGCGTAAAGCGGCAGCGCGAAAACAATTGTTGGGGGTCCCTAGGAACCCCCCCTCCCCCGATACGTCCCCAAAAACTTTTAATGAACTGACAGAATACACAATCCTACTATAGACTGTACTCGATGAAACAATCGATATAATTTCTACGAAGTAGGCTAGAGTTTTGTGTCAGGTAGTCTACCTCAGGTAGAGCCGAAATATACGGTTTGCTTATCTTACGAGCAGATTCGATCTACTTTGGAATATATAATCTAGATTTGAATGTAATTTCCTATCTGAAATACCGTAGTTGATTTTTAAACAAATTAATTTTATGTAGTGAGAAACCCACTCGAAATACTGTACTACAGGAAGCAAAGTTGCAATTTATTATGTATTTTTTATCGCGATCTCAAAACATCTCCATCTCATTGGTGCGTTGTAATGGGATCTAAAGACCAGTCGGGTTGTTTCCTTGTTATCGTGCCGTCAATGATTTATTTGTTTGTAATAATGGGGGGGGCAGAGTTGGCCGTTTTTTTCTCACATTATTGCTATTAAAAGTGTGGCATTTTATCTCAGTTAGGTCCAAATAAATGATTACGATTGCGCTATCTTTCCAGCTAAAAACTGACCAACACCAAATTACAATTGTGTATTATGTCAAATTGCTAGATAAATTGTTTCGTTCCAACTCCACCCGTCTTGACTTTAATGTATTTGGTAATCGTAACTTGTGATCGATCGAATTTAAAGGTTGTCTATTCTACTGCACATAAGTTGATGCGCAAAGCATACTGCAAACAAGGTAGCTATACCGGATGGATATATGCCTGCAATTACGAAAGTGGGTAAGAGGATTCCTCATGCCTTTTGATAAGATACTAACAGATTTTCTGCATGGAAAATTGTGTTGACCAACTTAAAGGGGCATTTCGTGATTCACAACCTCGTCCCTCCGACTTACCTAAAAAAGGTTGAGATTTGTATGTCATCTGAACCGCGATCGATGCAGTAACAGCGGTGTAAACTGTCCACAAAACTTCGCAGTTTCACCTGATGTTGTGACCCCGTGCTGTAGGGGTTTGTAGTACACTCAGTTTCCAAATAGAGGAGACATTCCTTCAGAAAATGCCAAAAACCGCATCAAAATCCGTTGTTTCTTTGTAGAGCTACGACTGCAGAAAATAAGCTTTTATTTTGGGTGATATTGTGACCCGTAATTGTTAAACATATTGTAAAAATGATTTGAAAATGTTCCGACCACTTCCGACTCTTAAGATTTGGTGGTATGAAAGTTCACTTTTTTGTGTACCTTGTAACAATACGCAATGTCTGAATATGTGCCCAAGAGTGCACAAAAAAATTTATTTTGGAGTTAGAGATTGCAATGAAAACAATTCGGAGTTGGTAAGGGAAGTAGAAAATAGTGTATAGCTGCCTTATGAAATAATTCAAATGGTTATTGTCCTGGACGCGTTATTTTTTAGCATAACGTTAACAACCCCACGAAATAACCTCGTAGTCACCGGCAACGTTCATGGTTGATCGATATCGATTGTTATCATATAGTTGTAGTAAGAACTTCCTTCACAAGATCGGAGTAGAACCTTCACCAAACTGCGATTGTGGAGAGCCACAAACCATTAGCCACATCATAGATGACTGTGAGGTCTACAAGTCCCCAAGAGGAATTCCAGGCCTGATCAACCTGGATGATGAAACTATCAGCTGGTTAAAGACGGATCTTCCACTGTGATTTTGGACTTGCACGAACGAACGAACGAACGAACGAGTAAGCAGTAGTGTATAATGAGCTTTATTCCGTAAAACTATTGATTCAAGTATGCCTTTCTGCCAGATCGGTTTACATAGCATTGTGTATTAGATTAAGACTGTGGATAGAAAGGTTGCAGGTTCAAAAAAAAAAAAAAAAAAAAAAAAACCGCATCAAAATCCGTTGTTTCTTTGTAGAGCTACGACTGCAGAAAATAAGCTTTTATTTTGGGTGATATTGTGACCCGTAATTGTTAAACATATTGTAAAAATGATTTGAAAATGTTCCGACCACTTCCGACTCTTAAGATTTGGTGGTATGAAAGTTCACTTTTTTGTGTACCTTGTAACAATACGCAATGTCTGAATATGTGCCCAAGAGTGCACAAAATAAGATTTTATTTTGGAGTTAGAGATTGCAATGAAAACAATTCGGAGTTGGTAAGGGAAGTAGAAAATAGTGTATAGCTGCCTTATGAAATAATTCAACTGGTTATTGTCCTGGACGCGTTATTTGTTTAGCATAACGTTAACAACCCCACGAAATAACCTAGTAGTCCAACCGCAACGTTCATGGTTGATCGATATCGATTGTTATCATATAGTTGTAGTACGGAACTTCTTCACAAACGGAGTAGAACCTTCAACCAAACTGCGGATTGTGGAGAGCCACCAACCATTAGCCACAATCATAGATGATTGTGAGGTCTACAAGTCCCCCAGAGGAATCCCAGGCCTGCTCAACCTGGATTATGAAACTATCAGCTGGTTAAAGACGGATCTTCCCTGTGATTTTTGGACCTTGCCACGAACGACGAACGAACGAACGAGTAAGCAGTAGTGATAATTACTTTATATTACCGTAAACTATGATTCAATTATGCCTTTTCTTTCTTCCAGTCAGGTTTTAACATAGCATTGTGTATTAGATTAAGACGTGGATAGAAAGGTTGCAGGTTCGTTTTTCCTCCCCGTGAACCTTTATTTTGATATTTTAATCAGTCTCAATACTTTTTAGAGTAACAGAAGGTTAACTACCTGTAAAAAAATACTGTAAATTTTTTTACAGTAAATCCTGGCAGCAATTCTGCCAACCCTTTACCGTAAAAATTTACAGTAGAACTGTAAAAATTAAGTAATTCAAAACGCTTAAAACATAATTATTTATGAGTTATTACAGAGATTGTGAATGTGTGGAGAATAAAAAAAAAGAGCACTGACGAACAACCCTAAACTAGTAGGCCTAATCCACAATTTTTCACATTGCAATATACTGTAGAATTTATTGTTATTGTAAAAATAATTACATTACATCAAAGGAAGAAAAAAATTACAGTAAATGTGAATGTAAACCTGTAAAAGCTATATTTTTACTGGGTTTTGTTGGCAGAATTGCTGCCAGGATTTTTCGGTAAAATTTACCGTATTTCCCTGTATATTTTATATACTTCATTGTATAATTGAAAAATATAGTAGTGTATAAATGATGTTGTTACTCATTAATTTCGACTAAATTCTTCACTTTTAGATTTTGTCATTATAGCCTGAAAATTGGACATAAAATGTACCGTATTTCCTGCTTTCCCAAATTACAAACGCCAATACTTTCTTTTCAAAAGCTTTTTTTACAGTATTTTCCTGTCATTGCACTGTAATTTTTTTACAGTGTATAAAATCGGTGCAATAAAACACATCAGTATACAAGTTGTATATGGGTATACTGGGTTGGTGTATCCTAAAAAAAATATTGCGGCCTGGACATGATGTTCGTTCGGGGCAAGAATCTCACACGCGCTGACTGATGGCTTGGCAGCTCTCCTGCTGAGAGGGGGATTAAATCGCATTGCCTTAAAGGTCCTGGCCCGAGCGCGGGCCCGATCGCTATAGCCTCGTCCCCAGAAGCCCATATTTTCCCGAAGTGGTCCACATTTTGGGTCATCGAGAAAGCTACTATTTTTTCTCATTTACCCTGTAGGAAATCTTGAGCCAAAGATTTTGGTTTTGGAATTTAATGAGCGAAAATATGCGACATTTTTGTCGACCAATCTTAATTTTACAACAGTACTCTATGGGGCTATAAAATCACGTTTTTTAGGTCGCCCCGCATGCAAACGGATTGAACTATCGGCTTGAAACTTTACAGATGGTGTTTTGGAGTGGAGGCCAGGCCTACAAGATGAAAATTTTATATTAAATCGGGCATCCCCCTTTAAGTCGGTAAATGGTATAATGTTCGGATTTAAATAACAAAGGCGCAACGTGATGTAGGGTCTTTGAAGCTAGTGTGCTGTTGGTCCTTCCTCTATCTTCTCTTCCAGGCCTTATAGTAATCGATGTTTAATCCAAAACTTATGTGCCCATTCGTTCTTGACCGTGGGACAGCATTTGCTCATAACACAACACCGCAAGATCGGGATCAACTCACAATTTTGTGATAAGCTTTATCTATGAAGGATAATCCTGAACCATGTAAAACATGTGGAAAGATGCTGGAATCACGAAATGCACTTTAGTTTTAACTGCCCATGAAAGAAGCTGGGAAAGAATGGTTGTCGCATTTCGTGGATCTAATATTATTCCTTATGGTGTTTTTTAATCGATTCGTTATGTGTTTGTTTAATAATTCCCAATTTGGGGTTTCCAATAATCATACCAATATTAACACCAACAAGATACACTGTAAAAACAGTGATTAAAAATTAAACACTTTCTAAACACTATTTTTGACACCACGTTTCTAAACATTTTGAATGCTTTTAATAACTAACACCCTATATCAAACATGTTTTAAAATCTACACATGTTTGGCTTTTACATTCGGTTTTTAGAGAGTTTGACATGTTAAAGGGGCAAACAGCGATTTTCTGATCCGAAACACATCGAAAAAACTCAAAATTCATATTTGATATTTTTGTTATTGGCATGGATGTGCTAACGTTACCATCCTGCAAGTGTAGGCCTGAATCCTGTCTTAAATGCAAGGCATTACTTGTTATCTGATTATGTAATTTTAGATACGTGCGTATCAAAATTCCGACTTGAGACAAAAAGCCTTTCTCTGTGAATATCCGATATTTGTCAGGCATATATTGTGCGCCATGACCTGTACAGTTTTTGACCTCAAACACAAAGAATTATTTAATATTGTTGCCCCCGCGGGGCGCGGGGCTATAGATGTGGAGTAAATTGACAGACGCGCTTTTTTGCTTCATGAGCCTGAGAGCCTTGGTCATGAACAACTTTTCATTACATTGAAAATGATGAATCAGTGCTAAATGACGTAAATGGTTGTGGATGAACATGGCATAATATTAAATCAAACCCAAAATAGTTTTTTTGTAAGTAAAATGATGGATACAGTGTGAGATAGATTGATTTTTTCAGTGTTTTTATACAATTTTATATTGGATCTGTACAGGTTCTATTTCCCCACGTGTTTAAGTTGGGGTCAAGTATCAGCTAGCCAGTTGGGCGAAGTGCGAGCAGTGCCTGGTTATATAATTGTGCTATTCAAATATTGACAATTTTCTTACAGACTGACAGCAGTTACGAATGGTCGAGTCGACTATTTAGGTACTACCGTAAACTTGAACAAGAGTATAGTGAACTGATTTAAGTTTAGTACCATTATTTATCCATCAGTGTTTTCAATAAAAGTCCACAATCACTAGCATTTTTTGTTTGGAAAATTTATTTATCTCTCAATTCTTGGCTATTTTCGGATGTTTTGTAAATAATTCGTGCCATGTGCGCGGGGCAACATTGGTGGCCCAGCAAACCAACATGTTGCTTGTTATTCTGTACAGGTGTAAACCACAACAGCTGTTTAGTGTAGATTTTGAGACGTCCTTGCTGTATGTCTATTTACGCCTGGAGACTGTATGAAAATTTCTTCTTCAAATACTCTTGCATTATGTTTTTTCACTATTTGGTGTGTTTTTTCACCATTAAGCATTATATGGAATTATCCACACTTATCCCTATTTTATAAGTTAAAAAATGTCTTTTCTTCTACTTTTTCGCTTTTCTCGCATTATCGCTGCTATTGCACCAGGTTTCTAAACCCTTTTTTGCAGTGTAGAGTTTTACACTTGTGCCTTGTAAATCATGAGACCAGCCTTTGATTTTGTTTTTCTCCCATGTCCGTGTCAAGTGAAAGAACTTCAACATTGGGTAGTAATGCTACTAAGTGATTTGCAATTTTATCTCTCCTAACATTTCATCATCTGTTTACATCGGAAGGTCTCAAGTTCCAATCCGCGATGGTCAGAATTGTTTTTTTTCTCATTTTGCTGTCATTTATCATCTTACGTAGTTGACAGTTTCAATCATTGTTTATTTATTTAAGAATGGATATTCATACGTAGTGGTAGAATAATCTAGAAAGTTATTTTTTGACTGTCAGCACTACAAATATTTCGCTCACCTGGAACGTTTTCGCTAGTCCGACTATTATAGTCCGTGTCTCTACTCCGTGTCAGTGGACGTCAGCGCTGAGATTTGTTGTTCTCAAGAGTAATCGCTCGCGTTGACTAAGCGAAACGCTTTGAACAGGCGCGTACAAACGGCATTTCTTGACACGGACGGGGTAGACCCTCTCCTCTGGTCCACGTGATGAAAACTCTAGCGACTGAAAATTACACTAGCCTCAACCCATATCTCCCTACCTAGTGTTAATTCCACGGAGCCCTGTGCAATTCACGGTCTGTGGACAAGTTGGTTGGCGGGGATGGTAACTGAAAAGTCCTCAAGTTTTTTATTTAAGGCATTATCTTTTAACCCAGTGCGCTCTAAACCCCGAAGACAGAACCGAGACTGTGGTACAGTCTAGACACGCTGGCGTAAGTGTTATGACAATCACTAAAAAAGAAGAGGTCGAGATATTAGACATTTATAGGGTCATCAGCCAGATGGTGGTGCTGTAGTCTTCCTGTCCACTGACGGATATCCCTCGAGACTTCCATACTAGAAAAATAACTTTCCTACATTTGTGTTACGTAACTATTTTCCAGTAATTGTTATCTACTCTCTGACTGGCTTATTGTCATTTTGCAGTGTCAATTCTTTCTTGAATTGTGAATAATCTTTGATTTTTATTTTATAATATTCGCAACTCCTTCCTTTAACAATATTTTAACTTATAGGTTTTCCCAGTTAGTTTAAAACATGTGTGTATTATTCTCATCCTCTCGCTATATTGTTTTCCGTCCCAAGAAACCGAATGGGCATTTGTTTTAAATCAATTTCGTCTTTACAATAACAGTGTCCTGAAGTGAACGCGCGCCTTATAAAGAAGGAGCAGAATGTACACAGTGCAAATCGGGACAATGTATTGCAGAACAAATTGTGGGGTATGTATAGGTGTTCCCGTTTAATTTGAAAAACTATTTTTGTTATATTTCATATGTTGTTAAAAGTTTACCTTTCGGCTATAAATGGTAAATCTGTGTTTGTAAACTTAATGTATCTTTGGTCAATTATATTCATAGTTTGAATCAATGCTATTCATACCATGCCCATTTTATTTCGTACTTAAATTCCGTCTAATCATGTGATTATCAACCATAATGTCTAACTTTATTTCGTCTTTGACCAAAGCTTTCATATTTGTTTTATTTATTTCGCGTCTTGAAGCATGCATGCGGTGTATAGAAATATGACTATACTTTATATGTATATTTCCTCTTTTTTCCTCCCCTTTCTTTCATCACTTTGCATCTTTATATTTTCTCTTTGTTTATGACTTTCTTTACTTTTTTTTCTTTTTAAATTCTTGAGATTCACGAAATTGACATTAAATAAATGTAACTGAGAGTGCCCTTTTGGACAAAGTTTTCACTTGTTTGTGGGCTTGTTCCATGGGTTAATCAATGGGCCTCAAAATCTTCAAACTTGACATCAAA
>JAMKCH010049105.1:0-10878 GCA_023653785.1 Ophioderma brevispina | reverse complement strand
CTATTACTAGTTGAGGAAAGTATTAAAATACTGGATGTGGGGAGGAGAATTTAATTTCCCAATGCTGCATGTCTCAAAACGTTATAAGAGTCAAAAAATGCATGAAAAATCGGATATTCCTAACTTTTCTGGAGAAAAATTGAACTTTCCCTATTACATGTTTGTCTATTGAAATTGGCAGTTTTGTAAATGCAAATTTATCGTCATAATTATGACGAATGCTAGGCATGTGTTGGGTTCTCATTGGCTATCACTGATGGAAAGAGAGACAACAGCTACACTTAATTGGTTATCCAAAAATCCAAAAAAGTGTCTGTGATATTCCTATGGCCGTACGAGTAATGTTGGTACTTCTCTCCCGAAGAGGGTGGTTGCCAACCCTGTCCTTACTTTGTGCATCACCCGTACCTTACCTATAATGGATGGTTGTTTTTACTGAAAAGGAAGCGTAAATGTCAGGTTAACAATTACATTAAATAATGTGGTACTGGAAAAGGGGGATTTTTTTTAGCAAGACGAGAAAAAAATTAAGGGAGCCACTATTAACCACCTACGAGGTGGCGAGGGTGAAATCAATGCGTTTTCTAACCTGCATAAATTGGACAACGAACTCCATTTTATTTTTGAAAATTTGAGTCAAATCCGGAGTCAAATCGCTCTAGCCGTTTGGCGTTATAAACAAAAAAACAAAATTGTGTATCAAAATGGTCCATAGATCTGGAAGTATAACCCCCGCAGCCGCGCGAGTGGCTGTAGCTGCTACAACTAAGACGGGGATCCGTCTGCTCATTCGTCCACGGTAAGGGTATTTAGCCGGCTGACTATGTTTTCGGTTTGTAGACTTATGGACCCATCGTTTTCACATTCAGGAGGGACAATTGAATATTATTATTAAAAGAAACAAGATTACAGAGGTTGAATCTTAAAAAGGAATTTTATTATTGGGAATAACAGCAAATTTTTGGAAAAAAAAAGATTTGATGACGTCACGGCATGATTGGTTTATTATTTTGCTTCGGGGGGACCCATTCAGGTAAAAATGACGTACGTATTCCCCTACATTGGAAAAAAACAACCGCTTATCGTCATCGTACGTTCGGTTTTGAATCGTAAGGGAAAAGGTAAATTCTGTACTGTTTAGACATACTACACGGTGTCTTTTGGAAAAAAATAATAGCACTTTGGGCAGGGTCATGTAAAGACCTTGATTTAAACATAGTCGGATTTATAGATATCAGGTCGCCCCGAAGAGCCAAATGATATTCTATATCTGACACGTGACCTGGTACCTTAAACGTGACACCAAACTATTCATCTCGTACCGTTTATAACTACAAAACGCAAAGCAGCAAGCATTCTGTGTCTCTGTTGTCACAGCGTAATCGATTCAAGATGGAGACTATACATGTGGTTCTGTACAGGGAGGGTAGGACACGATCTGCTCCGATTTGGGCATTGGCGGTTTCCAAACGGTAATGTGTGAAATATTTGCGAACATGCGATTACTATGGCAGTCTCGGTCCCAGTGACATTAAAAAATCATCTCTTAAACCTTTGTTTCAAAAGATTTCGTAGGAATATAATGTAAATTAAGAAAAAAAATATGAAAGTTCACATCAATCCGCTTCTGTTAAATTGCCTGTGCATAACTCAAAACTCCAGAAACTTCCCCTGCAAAAGTAATCTTCTTATCAAAATAATACCCTTGAACATACGCGCCATGGCACGAGCTATGCGCTCTGTCCATGCGCACCGATACACTCTACTATCAAAAGCCTATTATAATATTATTACACCCCAAAAACCATTGCACTCCTGGATTAGTGATTTTTCAAAGTTGGACGTATGCATGTTTGTTTCTCGTGGCTCGCGTAATCTTTCTAAGAGCAAGGCCCCCGATTTGGCTACGGGCCTGGGCCAACTATCGGCGGACATGGGGTTAGTACGCGAAACTCAGTCGTAAAACTACGGCATACTCTGTCATGCATGAGTGGACTCAACTTATCCAAAGTACTGTGTAAATGGTATGAAAAGGTCTATTATGTAGGACATACGCATGGGGAGTATACACGTAGGTTACGCATGAGGTCGCGAACGGACCCCTGATTAGTATATATTCAGACTTCAGGGTATAAAGAAAATGAATAATAAATTACTAAAACCTTTTATCAAAAACTAATGAACAAATGTTATGTCCAGCCAAGACAATTCAATTCAGAAGACCAATTAAGGAACAAGAATGATGGAGAGATGGTTGTACCATCGAGTGGGATTGTTTGAGAGTTCCTGGGCCACAAAGGAATTGCATGATGGTACTTGCTATTTGTTGAGTTGTAAACATATTTTCTTCATGGGGCTTTCGTTATAGGAACCTCCTTGTTGGGTATTTTTTCTCTCACAGAGCTTCGTAAGTATAGATTAAGAGTTTCAAGCAAGTGGTTTCAACAACAATATGGCTAGAGTCTCTCCCACCCGCTGGCACCATATTATTATATTATGGGTACATGTACACATTTTTTCCTAAGGAATCAAAGTCCACTAATGAAAAGGATTGGTATTGGGGATTCAAAGAGTTTTTACGCAAATTGCTAACAGCTCCAACTCTCTACCCTATGGGACCGCTACCGGCCCAATGTATCTTGAATCGATGAAGGTCCAGGCAAATCGCGAGGGACTTGAGCCTTCCTATTTATACCAGTCTTAATACCCATATTAAAGTTTCAGCTCGTTGGCTCCAAGAGTTGCTACCGGACCAACAATTTACTTTTACCTTCCTATTTGATCTTAGTTTTAACTCAGTGGCCCCTTCTTAAAGTTTCATAGGGATAACCCCATTTTTATTCAGCTTGTGGACCGATGGATACCCGTATTTTTTGGTACATTTTATTGAAAGGACCCTATTTTTCACTGACCCGAGGCACATATACCTATGACTCACATAGGAGGACCCGGCACTTGTTGACCCAATGTGTTTGAATTAATACTCTCTTATAAAAAACTACTAAATAGAGATCTCATCATGCCGATGTAGTCTGACCAATCATCTAGAATGCAAAAAAAAAACAAATTGGCGGAAACTGCGGCCATCTTGAATAATAACATAATTTCCACATATCAATTATGGTGGTGGCAATCACGTACAGACTGAAGAGGAACAAGATATGACGGAGTCATGGTTGTACCATCTCATTGAGATTGTTTGATATTCATGGCAGCTTGGGCCACAAGACTTGCATGATGGTACGTATTTGTTGAAGTTGTTTAAAAACCCAACTTTTTATTTACGGAATTAGTTACTTATATTTCCTCCACAGAACCTTCGTAATTTTAGATAACAGTTCAATCCAAGTGGTGTTCAACACGATATAGCTACATTTTTAGTTACAGTCTCGGCCCCTACTCTAATATTATATTTATGGGATACAGTTTTAATCAGAATCCAAATTTCCACAATCAAAAGTATTGATATAGGGGATTCAAAGCGTTTTTAAAGGCAAACTTGCTAGATATAGAGTGAGTATAGAGTTGGAGCTGTATTCCATACTCTACAGGTGCTACTGGGCCAATGTTACTAATTTTCTTAGATATCGATGAACGTCCAGCAAATCGTAAATGACTTTAGCTTCTGATGTTACACCCATATTGAGTTTTCAGCCTCGTGGGCCTGAACTTGGCGCCAAGGGTTGCTACCGACCCAACACCTAATTTACTTTTACCACGGTCCTCGTGAAAACAGTTGAACTTGCTTCATAGGCTTATAAATATTACATATAAAAATATTTTTACGTCATTTTCCTATTCATCTTTTTATTTGTTTTTCTTTCCTTCCTACTTTTTTCACTTGACCGGCCCAAAGTGGCCCAATTCCAAGGGCCCATGTGGAAATTCCACAACAGGTCTGATGGTCCGTCCGCCTATGTAAATAAAGATCTCCCCACCCCGATTTGCAGTCTGACAACTCATCTAGAATGCAAAAATAATTTTGGCGGGAAAATGAGGCCATCTTGAAAATGACCATCACTGTGATCATTTTAATATATCAATTGCAAGTGCCACACACACCTGCAGGCATAGCTATGTAAAAAACATGTTCAAATAAACAGAAAACTGGATAATCCCTAAACATGCATTTGAGCTATATACTTTGTCGAAATATGGGCGTATACGTCAACTAAGATAAATGCAAATTAGCATGGCTTGCCAGGCCAATTCCCTTTTCTACCTTTTTGATATGTTGTTGGGAGATCTTTTACTGTAGACGCAGAACCCCCGCAGCCGCGCGCAAGTGGCTGAAGGCCTGCTAAAACTGAACACGGGGATCCGTTGATCATTCAGCCAAGGTAAGGGTATTTAGCCGGTGACTATGTTATCAGTTTGTAGACTTATGATGGACCCATCTTTTTCACATTCAGGCGGGGACAATTTGAATATTAATTATAAGAACAATATACAGAGTTGAATCTTAAAAGGAATTTTTTTATGGGAATACAGCCATTTTTGAAAAAATAAAGATTGATGACGTCACGGCATGATTGGTGTATATTTTGCTGGGAAACCCATTCAGGTAAAAATGACGTAAGTATCTTACATTGGAAAAAAAACGACCGATTATCGTCATCGTACGTCAGGGGGGGGGGGGGGTGGGGGCGGGGGGGGGGGGGGGGGGGGGGGGGGGGGGTTGGGGGGGGGGGGGTGGGTTGGGGGCGGGGGGGGGGGGGGGGGGGGGGGGGGGGGGGGGGGGGGGGGGGGGGGGGGGGGGGGGGGGGGGAGGGGGGGGGTGGGGGGGGGGGTAAAAAAATTAAGGGGGGGGGGGGGGGGGTGGGGGGGGGGGGGGGGGGGGGGGTGGGGGGTGGGGGGGGGGGGGGGGGGTGGTTGTGAATCAGTAGGGAAAAGGGATAATTCTGTACGGTTTTCGACATAATACACGGTGTTCTTTGGAAAAAAATAATAGCACTTTGGCAGAGGGGAAGGGAAAGAAGGGAGGGAACAGAGGCGGAGGGAGAGAGATAGAGGTCGACACCGAAGAGAAAAGGAGAGAGAGTAAAGAAAAAAAAAAAAACCAAAAACCCCCACCCCCCCCCCCCCCCCCCCTGACAAGGGGACCTTGGTACCGACACGGACACCAAACTATTCATCTCGTTACCGTTTATAACTACAAAACGGCAAAGCAGCAAGGCATTCTGTATCGCTGTTGTGACAGCGTAATCGATCAAGATATCAAGATATAAGACTATACATGTGGTTCTGTCAGGGAGGGTAGGAACGATCTGCTCGATTGGGCTTGGGGATTTCCAAACGGTAATTTGTGAAACTGCTACATGGCAATTACTATGGCAGTCTCGGTCCCAGTGGACATTAAAAAATTCAGCTCTTAAACCTTTGTTCAAAAATTCTTATGTAATATCAGATAAATTAAGAAAAAAAATATGAAGTTCACATCCATCATGCTTCTGTAAATTACTTGTGCATAACTCAAAAAACTCCAGAAAAAATTTCCCTGACAAAGTAATCTAGATCAAACATAATACCCTTGAACATACGCGACATGGCTACAGAGCTATGCGCTCTGTGCATGCGCCACCGATTACACTCTAAAATCAAAACAGCCATTTATCATAGTATACACCCCCACAACCATTGCCATCCTGGTTACAGCAAGAAAACCTTCGGTAGCAATTTTGTCCAGGCTGTAACCTATATTTTCATAGATGGGTGGACGTAGATTCATTAAGGGTACCTCTGACTGGAAAAAAAGCAATGTACCATAATTAGCCGTATACTGCCCTTTGGGTGTCTAGCATATCCTCAGAGAGAAGAGAAGGGGTAAAAGAGGGTAGAAGCTAAAGAAACTGAAATCCGTGAGCCGGGATCGGATTCGAAACCGGGGGCCACCGGCCAACCATTCCATATGACCAGGGAAGGCAAGCCACGAGGGTAAGTCGTGGCCCAGCCAGCGATTCGTGCCATATGGTGTTGGTGACGATGACGTCATACGCTCTTTTTGTAGCATTTTCTAGCCTCAGATCATTGTGTTTCCTTGGTGTCTGGTGGTGTTAGGGTTCGTCCACAATAACTAAAGCCTACCGAATTACGAAACCAGGGTGCAAACACTATTGGATAACATATTGTTATATTACCCTCAAATTTGATCAAAATATTATTTTCTAATTTTATTTGAGAAAAGACTTCTCACGGGAAAAAGTACTTTGTTTATGATAAAAGAGAGCAGGGATTCCCTAGTGTTCTTTGTGCAAGGTGCACATGTTAGATAGATGCACAAGGGAAGAGAAATGGGAATTCCCCAAGAATGCACTAACTTAGAAACTGAGTCAACTTGTTTTTATGATTTAAGATCAAAAACAATTGCATGATCTGGGGGATTCCCCAATGAGTCTATAAATGTGTGAAATGAGCAATTTAGATGATGTAATTTTTGTTTGAAAGTCTCGGGGGCCAGAATTCCACTAGTAACAAGTAGCTAGAAGTTATAGCTAGTTCTAATCTGCAATGAGTAGCAGACCTGTAAAGTACCATAGTGCCAGGATTTATAATTCCATGTGAGCCGAAGTCGCTGTAATTATTCTACTGTCGTCTTTGAAGCCAAAAGTGCTGGGAATCAAATGGGATTCCAAATTGTGGACAGATAGAAATCGTGGTATTTATCTTGGACTGATATACTGTGGAATATTAGTGTCGTCGAGGGACCTTGTCGTCTTGAACTGCTGGACAAATGTTATCTTCAGGACTGAGAAGATTCCCATGGAATATTACCTGAGGATTTTGAAGTGTGACATTGCATGCTGTCATTTTGGAGTCTTCGCTGTGAGGACATATCATCGTTGAACTGCAACGCTTTCAACACAGGACACTAGTAAACTCTTAAGTATTATAATCTTAAATATTGTGTGTAATTTTATGTAATTTTGTTTTGGACATATATACCAAATTCTTGAACCGAACCAATTAAAAATCATTAATTCTGTTATATTATAAAATTCAGATCACTTGTGCACAAGGCTCATTTATTTGTGTTTGAAAGGTATTTCTGACCTTTGACGTCTACGAGACGTAATAACAATATTAACTAAATTGTGGCGAAGAATCGTAAGCTATTTTAGTCACAGACCTTAGTGATCATTTCTTGACCACACTAATAACAACAACAAAAAAACAACCGAAAGCAAACATAAAACAATTTACAAGAGAAATTATACTGATGGTAATATGAATCGCTTAAAAGACAAACTAGGTAAGCTCAACTGGTCGGTAATCTTAGATGGTGCAAATGTGAGCGATGATTACAATAAATTAAATAACATTTTAAACGATCTGGTTGATGAATGTATTCCTTTAATTAAATGCAGTACTAATAAAAAGACTGAGCCAACATTGCCTTGGATTACAAAAGCATTGCTAAATAGTATCAATAACAAGAATAAGCTCTACAATATTGCAAAGCAACGACCAAATGAGGAAAATCTAAGCAGATATAAACTTTACAGAAATACACTCCACAGTCTTACTCGATTGGCTAAGAGACAATATTATGAGAAAAAATTCCAACAATCTAAAAATGATCTAAAAAGAACATGGAAAAATATCAATAGCATAATTGGTCGTAATAAGAAAAGAAGTAAAAAGTAAAGTCGTCGTGCCGAGCAAGCTCGTGCGCGGAGTGCCCATCTCTCTTTCCTTAGCGTTTGGGCCAGACTCCTCCGTATTATGTTTGCTGTGGGGGGTTCGCCACTCCTCCCGCAAATGCTGTTACTTTCCCAGCATTGAATAATGCTGGTACCCATTTATACACCTGGGTGGAGAGAAGTAATTAAGGTAAAGCGCCTTACTCAAGGGCACAACACGTTGGCCGCAGTGGGTCTCGAACCCACGACCTTTGGATTGCGGGGCGAGCGCTCAATCCACTGGACCACACGTGCCCTCAAAAGAAAAGAAACATACAAACAAAATTTGTCAATAAGGACGGGGACGAAGTAACCAATCCAAAATCTATTTCTAATGATTTTAATAATTATTTTGCAAATATTGCTTCCAAACTGGCTGCAAAAATTAACACCCATGACCAAACTTACTGTGATTATTTGCACAATCCAAACCAAAATAGCATGTTTATGTCACCCATTACCATAAAGAAATAATTGAAATCATAAGGGCGTTGGATCAAAACAAAAGTCCAGGTCACGATGATACCGCTTACTATGATATTCAATTTATCAATAGTTACTGGTAACGTACCAAAATGACCTAAAAAAGCTAAAGTTATACCAATTCATAAAAAAGAAAGGTTGAACTGTATTCTAATTATCGACCAATTCACTCTTGCCATGCTTTTTGAAGATTCTAGAGGAGTGGTTTTTAAAACAGGGTACGATATTATTGATCAATACACATTTCAACAAAAGCAATTCGGTTTCAGACCAAATCATTCCACATCAATGGAATATTGTCAAATTGGTTGATAACATTGTCAATGCAACAGAACGTAATGAACTAACACCACAGTCTATTTAGATTTAGCAAAGCATTTGATACATCAATCATGACATCTTACTACATAACTGGAATACTACGGTTTCAGAAGGAATGTATGAATTGGTTCCGGAAGTTATCCGATCTAACAGAAGTCAATATGTATTATAACTCATGCCAAGTTCTACACATTTGTAATTGTGGAGTACCTCAAGGTTCGATATTAGCCCCTTACTTTTTAATATTGTATATTAACGACATCATACTTACATCATCTATTCTTACCTTATTTTATATTTGCCGACGACACGACATTACTCTATTCGGACCGAAATTTGGTCAATAAAATAGAATTTAAATTAATGACTCAGTATTTTGCCTCTGTTGTATGTTATTTGTCTTTGTGTATCTGTTTTATTTACGTGTAACTTAATTTGTAAAGGGAGCGATCACATCTGGCTAATTTTTGTTGGCCTTTTATTCACTCCATCGCATATCCTTTCATTTCATTTAGATAAACTGTTTATAAATTGTTATCTTGTGAGCATGTATTATCTTGATGCATTATAATGTGGAAATAAATTACTACTACTACATCTTCCTTGCACCATGTCTAAACATTTTTAAAATCTAAACATGTTTAGCCGTTTTACGGTAGGTGTTTGACATTTATGCCGATTAGATATTTTACATGTTTAATAAACCCAAACCAAATTTGCAACCATGCGCATAGGCCTACTGTACAGAAGCTCCAGTATCATAATGGTTTCTATTTCCCCAAACTGGTACCTAAAGCTGGAGTCAAAATCGAGTCCCCTGGTCTAATAACGGAAGAGCACGCAGAATAACGTAAACTACTTAGCACGCTCGCACGTACAAATCTGGCGAGTTTTCATGCGCTGTATATCGAGTTTATCCCCGCTATATGTCGGGAGTTTACACGCTGCCCTATCCAGTTGAACTCTAATTGGCCTAGTTTTTCATAAATCATGATGTCGAATAAATCATGTCCATAAAAATCATGAGCCGATTTTTAAAAAACTGGACATGATTTTTTTCAACAGTGCAACCTGGACATGATTTTTTTTCTCAACATGACAAACTCGACATGATTTTGAAACTCGCATGGATTTTTTTTCTGACATGATGAAAACTGACATTATTTATGTCAAACTCACCATATAGAGCAAAACTCGAGGTATAGAGGGCAACCTGTACAGAATAGGCTGCGCTGTAAACTCGACATTAACGCTGCACACTCGACAATGGCGAGGAAAACTCGATACACAGAGCGTGAAACTCGACATGCGCGGTAAAACTCGCCATTATTTTGTACGTGGAGCGTAGCATACTACATTGTTTTTCAAACAAGCTGCCTTTTTCCTGGCACAGCCTCCAACTGCAACTCCTTGGTGACATCAGACCATCGTAAAGTACGCCTGACGTCGGACTGGATAAATCTGAACAAAGAGAAAATTGGACATTTTTTTGTTGTATATTTTCACCTAGATTGGATAAATCATTCGTTTGATTATTTGTTCCTATGAACATTGCGCAACAACTAACATCTTATATGAGAACGTACGTGGTGTTCTTAAAACGTTTACTAGCCGAAGTTGGGATTGATTCAATTCTGGACGGATGTGTGCAATTTGTTCTCGTTAGAAACATTACTCTAGATTTCATGTGTCCCGATCTGATATACTGTACCCCAGTCGCGGCTCTGTCTCTGGGTTTTAGATCGCAATTGTTAAAAGATAATGAATCAACTCAAAACTTTAGGACTTTTTCAGCTTACCACCCCGTAGCTGGACAGTCCTGCCGGGCAGTCCTGCCAACCAACTTGTCAACAGGACGCGAATTACACAGGGCGCCTGGAATTAACACTAGTAGTGCGTAGCCCGTATACCCCCCCTCGGTCCGACGGTGCAAAACACTATTAAGCGACTGAACTTTACACTAGACTCTTCAACATCCCATAGCCGTGGACCCTCCGAACCTGTAGGGAAAACGTCTCAAAGCTCCCCCGAGTCGGGGAAGTCTCCGCCACAAACATTGTCAAAACACATGGTTTTCTGGATACTTCCTCTCACTGTCTCTCGACTGCCTATAATGTGCGTAAGACACTTAGCCATACCAAATCAGGGCGAGGACGGCTTTATTTTTTTGCGCAGGATTTAAAACGGTCCCTGGGAACTGGCGGTGTTGACAAACCAACCTGGGGGTTGGCACGCGCCACATTGGGGTTTTTGGGAGCTCAGGCAGGTGTTTTCCGCCTCTCAAGTCCGGATTTCTCGGTTTGATGTTTTATTTGACTTTATGATGATGCATTTTATTGCAACTCTAATCAAATGTAAGTAGTGTTATTTATTATTATTATTATCAGTCAAATAT
>JAMKCH010049104.1:0-10462 GCA_023653785.1 Ophioderma brevispina | reverse complement strand
GAATCACACCAGCTCAGCAGACACGCTGCTAAACTCTCCAGCTCCTCCATTCAACATTCTATTGGAACACTGCCTGCTAGATACTCCAGACCAGACCAATTCACTTATCACACCTTTGACAGAACTCCACTGCTAGCAATCTTCCACATAAGGAATTGGTAACCTTGAACAGAATCGCACAGGTTTCGTCTTTTCGCAACAGCATTAGGTACAATGGGGGCTACGACCATCTCCAGCCTGCCAATGCTTCTCTCCGTCACAGACTGCGGATCACATTCCTCAATGAGTGCCCTACAATTTTTGTCCACTGGTGGATATGGACCATCAACAGTGAACTGGCCCCTCCACCAACTTCAATACATTTTTTAGCTACTGCCTCTACGCCAGAATAACAGCCAGCTGAAATGGAATATGAAATATATCGCTCTCAACTTCATGATAAATAAAAGTAGATAATCCACCAACACTACATGTACTACTTTGCTTGCCAGCTACATAACATCTGTAATGGTAATCACAGCTATACTTTTGTGTAAGGAGATGGTATCCCTCCAGTGGCACTGATTATGATTGACCTAGAACAAATGAAACAAATATTGAATGGATTAAGGTGATAGTAAAAAAAAGATCGGGAGGTCAATTTTGTCTTTCCATTTCATTTCACACGAATCGAGCTGAAGCAGAGCTGAAGCGAGCTAGCGCCGAGGAGCTTGATTATTTAACATATAATCTTAGAGATTAGATTTATCAGTTCACTCCTACTACTCTCGCTGATAACAAATACTTTTACTAGAACTTCAAGATGATTTTTTAAATAATCAAATAATGTTGTGCACCACGGGCCTGTTTAATTAATTCCTATGGTATTACAATCAATTATCTTTAATGTCAGCCATCGCATACTACATGACACTATCTGCAGAGAACTATGTTGTTTAGCAGTCAAAATACCATAAAAATCCACTTGTCTAAAAGAATTGAAAACAAAACGGCCGATCTCTAATAAAGCAAAGTGGCTTTTTCAAAAGGAGCTACTAACTTACAAACTTTTATCACAACTTTTAAATTTTTTCTTTCAATATTTCGGGATTGACAATCAGAAGGACGTAACTCAGCACTGAAAGAAATCTTAAAGATTTCTTTAATTCTGCTGTAATACTTACTGCTTTTGAGAAATGTGATGTTTTACTAATTTCTACTAAGCATATCTATTCATGACTCAAATGTAAACATCTCATAAGCTCATGGTAGTGTAAGCAAACATATAAAACTTTAGTAAACAAAGAAAATTTTGTACTTATGAACAGCAGGATAAGAAATCGTTAATATTTCTTTCAGTGCGAGTGTACGTCTTTCTGATTTTTCTTTCTACCCTCGTTTTGGGACTTATAATGTATAAAGAATTGCTAATAATCATAAAATAAGAAATAAATAAATCAACCCAAAAAAAAAAAGAAGAACCATAGCTTCCATGGTTCTCTGCTTTTGTGATCACTACATTAATAGGGAGAGTTTAACACATCCCATGTCATTCCAGGGTGGCAGAGATTTATGCATGCTTTGATTGGTGAGGGGGGAGGGTACAATATTGATATCACCCCATAATAACAAATAAAGCATAAAGCATCTATTGATTCTAAACATTTTCTACATTCAAAAGATATCCATCTAAGTGCTTTATTAGGATACGGCCCAACAGATGAAAATGCAACAATACACAGGACCCAAGGAGTGGAATCCAGATTTTAAGCTATGACATGAATGTCTGTGGAAGATGTACCGCTAGTATCAGCCCCCCTAAAATGTTTACAATATTAGTGTTAAAACTCGGTTATGGGTGACCCCTACATGGCCTATGACCTGAAAGTCCTTTTGATTATTACATTGTCTGCCTGGCTGCTAAAGGTTGGTTCCACCAAATTGAGCCTGCTCAGAGCAATCTTAAACTGGGCCCCCAGATCACCTTTAACCTTGAATGGCCCCTTTTTCATTTTTCCCTTGCCTCAGGTTTATGTACACATAGTTTCTTGGCACCATAAGTTATGTGGAGATATGACCATAACCTGTTAGGGTTAAATTTTATCACACTAGCATAATTATAAATCCATGATCTATTCATTTCACACCACACATAAACAGTTTGAAAGTGGTGCTCAGCATGTTGGCATCTCAAAACATACATTTTTAACAAATTACCCCACCACATATCTCCTATTGATAACAATCCTTACATGATTTTCTGGTCTCTCAACAATCCTATAATCTTTGATTGAAATAGGAACAATTGCTCTGGTTTGGACCGGGGTCAAAGGTCAAGGTTTGTTGCCCCTCTGTGAAGTCATCAGGAGCTGTAGCAGGTCCCTCAGTAGTACCAATGGCTAAAAAATAACATCAGAAGAAAGGGGGGCTGAATAAATACCAAATTTCAATATAGACATTTTCATTTTCACCCTGCAAATTTGGGATGAAACCTCATGCATATGGTTTGCAGAGATGCCAATGGATGTTGGAAAAAAAATCTGAAAATGCGAACGGCGGGAGCGAAGCGACCGGAGTATCGCCCCGACGGCCGGGGGTGCAGGAGCCCGCTTAAGGGCCCCTGGGGGGGTCCAGGAGTAACAGCCCCGGTGGGGGTCGAGGGGGCGAAGCCCTCGAAGCCAGAGGGTATTCTGCACATTTAGAGCTACAGGGAAAGACCATTTCGAGAGATTAAAATATCATTCCAAAAGAGTTAAAATTAACTGTAAATGTTGAAGGAAAAGAATGGGGCTAAAGCCTAGGCTTAGTTCTGGGACTCAAATCATCTCACTACTATCAGCTTGTTTGATCAAATTCAAACTTTTCAGGTATTAAAAGGCCAAAGTAAACATAATGATTATTCATTGATACAAGACACGCTTTGGGGCTTTTCCTTACAGTGTCATTCCTTGGCATCCAAGTGAGAGCTAATGCCGCAGTGAAACCATGCAATCAGCCGTCAAAATTGCAGCAAGGAATCAAAAATTCTGAAGACAGACTTGCCGTTCACTTAACCTGTTTACACCTACCCAATGAAGTTGGCTTCCTATGTAAACTGCAAAGTTATCGCCTTTCTCTTCGAGTAAACGCTATTATTGAAACGTGCCCTGTACGTCTCGATGTCTGTTTTTAAATTGTTTCAAGGCTTTGTAAATTCAATTTGCAGTTCATTTTGTTGCTTTGTCGGTATTTTTCCGATAGAGGAAAGCTGCATGCCAGGGTTGGAGTGGTGACATGCTTGCATTATGCTAGTTCTTTATAAAAAATCGCGATGTACGCAAAACCTATTTAACCCTAACCAGGACCGGGTCGTTTTGCCGGCCGACGGCCCAAACCCCAAATGCAACGAAAGGGCAATTCTATTTTTATTTGTAACGGCCCAGAGATGCAACGAGAGCCAAAAGTTTGCGTTCATTGCATCTCGGCGTTTTTCCGGCACAGGAATAAGTAGCGTAAAGTCAATTACGGCCCGGATGCAACAAAAAAAAATCGCGCCATTTTCCCGGAAGAAGCCCCAAAGCAACGAAAAAACATCGCGTCATTTCCGGAGACGGACCGATGCAACGACAAAACATGCGCCATTACCGGAAAGACGTCCCAGAAGATTGCAACGAGAAACATCGCGTGAAAAAATGCAATAAAAACAGGGTGGAACTAAATAAATAATAAATAAATAAATAATCGGATGGCGTACTGCACACTGAACGGCATGAAATTTGTAGCTGATAGTTCGCCAGTCGTGAGTGGGCCTATTACGCTACATCATAGCTGTGCGTGGCGTCTATTTTGCTACGTCATGCTCCGTTACAAAAAAAAGAAAGTTCATGAATTATCTCTTTAGGCATAATTAACCCAATAGCTTCTCGAAAATGGTGGCGCTCTCACCATCGAAATCGAAATTGTCTATGGGCATTTGTACAGTGTCAACCACCCCCCCGCCGCCTGATGAAAGGCATTGCGCCTTCCTGCGGGCAACCGTCCGAAATGCCGTGAAAAGCATCGCAATCATTTCCAGTCAATACGGCCCAGATTCCACGAAAAACATCGCGTCATTTGTCCCGAAGACGGCTCCAGATGCAACGTAAAAACCAACAACATCGCGTCATTTTCCGGAAGACGGCCCAGGTGCAAACGAAAAACATCGCGTCATTTTCCGGGTAAGAACGGCCCAGAAACTGCAATGAAGCCACCAGAGAGTCATTTTGCGCGACCAAAAATAGTTTGTTGACTGCCCAGATGCAACGAAAAGCATTTTCCCGACCGGTAAAACCCCCTAGGCCGCAGGGGTGCCAGGTTGCGGAACGTTTTCGTTGCCTCTCATTTCCTCTCGGCCGCGGTAGGGCTAATATACCGAGGTTCAGATGTACTTTGTAGTGCATCAGAGTCTGAGAGATCCGATTATGATAAACAAGAATTCCGTTAAAAAATCTAATTACGATCAAACAAATAACAAAAGAATACCTTTAAAAAAAGGAAAAAGTAAAAAAAATCTGAAAAAATATAGAAAAATCGGATTCTAATCCCAGAAATGTAAAAAATTGGAATCCGATAAAAATCGGAGATGGCATCTCTGGGTTTTTTCAAGATTACCATTCCAAGGAACTTGGTGAATATGATCTATTTTGAAAGAGCTGTTGTATAGGTCAGTGCTTGTACACAATGACCATCATAGACGGTGAACCTGCTACCTCCGAACATACCTTTAAGCCCAGCATCTCAAGAATCATTGAAGCTTTTAGGGATACCATTTTTTTAAAGAACCAGCATTAAAAATTTTTTACAAGAACACGTGAATTTTTGATGACATTTGAACCCTCATACCCTGAAAACGCTATAGCTACCTACTTATCAAGGACCATTTAGTGAACTATCCACTCCTTCTAGGATGAAGAGGTTTTAGTTGTAAGCCGTTGTAGAGGTTAAAAAGGTGCAACGAGAGATTTAAATACAGGTGTCACTAAAAAATTAAAAGTACCGAGTCTTGCACGTAATGAAGCTTCCATCAAAAATATTCACCATCTGAAAAGATTAAGAATTATTTTTAGGTGTTATATAATATTAAAAAAAATGTGAAATTCTAATTTTGTAAGAGCAACTACAAAATTCAGCCTATGTTTACATTTAAATATAAGCTAATCAAAATTGCCCTTTCTCTTCTTTTAAGACATTTCTGTAGCGAATACACGGTAAGCAATATATTGAGTGTCTAATATATATGAAATTACTATTATGACACATATTTGGGTGCCTTCAAAATCTCTCGTTGCACCTTTAATCACGCATGTAGCTGTTTTGAGGTCAATGTTTTAAATCGGAAGGACTTGGTTTGGTCCCAAGGAAATTACCTGAGGGGCGTAGCACCTGAGGGGAGGGTATAAAACTCCAAGGGAGCAAAGACAAATCCTGACAGTGTAAAACATGACCAAACAAACAGCTACACAATTGTCCAGAAGTCTTAGAATTGAAGTCTGAACACATGTATTTCCCTCCCCGCCATTAGTAAATTCCACAATATTGATCACAATAGTTTCAACACTCAGTGAATTAAAAATAAATGATTATTACAAAAATTTACTGCACATTGGGCTTCTGTGAGTGGTGTGAGGTAATTACTTGACTATATTTGATACATGTGTCTTCCAAAGCAATCCATGCTAAAGGGATTTGTGACCTGATGGACAAAACCCTGTCCCCCCACTTTACTTCAACAAAAAAATTATATTGTTTACTACCAGAAAGAAAGTCAGTGAAATTTTAGGCCTAAGGAAAAAATGTTTCCTGTTTATTGTTCTGAAAAGAAAAAACCTCAAATGTGTATATACCACAGTAATTAACACAGGTTGAAACGTCTCATTTATTATGACAAAACCAGAATAAAGCAAAAAATAATCAACGGCTTCATCTGTGTAAATTTTACGAAATTTCATGCGGGCAAAAATGATTTCTCTTAAAAATCTAGTTTTACACGTCTCTGTATGGGAAATGGACATATAGAGGGCACTATGATAAACATACAAATTCGGACCTTGTAGGCCTATATTGCAAGATTCCCAAAATAGATGGTCCTGATTTTGGTTTCGGAGGGTGATAGCTCTTGATGTCCTTACTTTTATCAGTTGCCAAAATGTGTCCGCCACTGCTTAAAAAATGTCTAAAAATAAAAGAGAGACAATAGGCCAGTCAAACGGCATGGTGAACATCTATGATATGTAACATTTAATACATTACTGACGGTAGCCATATATGTCATATAATTCTCTCTGATAATGACAAGTAGAACACTCCCTGTTGGGTCTGCCTCTGACACAGGCTTAGCGGACACTTTCTAGGTGAGATGTTGCTGTAATAAACAAAACAGAACAAATTTTAATTTGTTATAAAAAATAATGGTGGGGTTAAAGGTTACATTTTTAAATAAAAATATCAAAAAGTATGACCATTAACACCAATAACTCTTGCCGCGGTGGCGAGGAAGGCCGTTGTCGTATTATTTTGTCCTTTCATTAAAATTTAAATGCATGCTTGGTTAGTGGAGTTTTAAAATTAGTTTCATTTTACATCAAACAGTTTAAAGCTGGCAATTAGGGTGGGAGAATTTGTGAGAAATATTTGCACGAACCAAGTTGCGTCACTGACTGGTGGCAGCTATGCCATATACTGTTGTATTGCAAGTTGAAACTCCAGGGGTTGTTACCAAATATGGTAATATCAAGGTGTATATTATATATCATTGTGAGTGAAGGAGCAAACCTAATGCAGTGTAATAATGAGAAGATATAGATTTCTGGTACTAGCTAGAGAATAAAGGTATTGTCTTTAACACGTTCATTAAAAATAAGAAGCTCTTAGTAACATATTACTAAAATTATGATTAGATTTTAATGAACTACCCCAGATTGTAAAATCAAAGTATGTTCGTTTTTACTATGCACCTTCAATGGCTCCGAGCTAGCAGTGCGGCGCATATCGCCCTGATTACGTACAGAGTTTTCTTCTGTGTACCGTTGTGATACATGGCTAAGAACCAATGAAATTGCGTTACGTTAAACAATATCAAGTTGTTTAAGAATAAAATCCCTGAATGAATTTGGCACACAGCCCTGATATAAATTTTCTAATCCTTCTGTGTTATTGCCAGCAATAAGATGCGGACCCTAAGTTGAGTTACTATTGTGGTACAAAGGAGTTATTACCACCTCATGAATGTTCATGAAGAATGAATTTATGCTTATGCATTGGCTGATTCCAATAGAAGTGCTATTTCCCTAGCGAAATAGATCAGGCTATTTCCCTACATCCTCATCCCCAGAGTCACAGTGAGGTGTAATAAAAAAAATAAGCATGTTATATCAGGGAATAGGGCACACTATTTCCCTTGCGTACTGGTAACAGGCCAATCACTCCCGTATGTTTGGGATAGCAAGATTCAGGGAAATAGTGTAACCTTGCCGGGTTATTTGTATATTACTGCACATCACGAATCGACTGTATGCACTGTGTCAAAGGGGTGGTAGTACACATTAATGCTTCCAAAATAGGAGTAAATATATGGTACTACTAATATGTGTGTACTCTACAGCAAAAACTTTGAACGTACCTACACAGGTACTCAGGTACCAGTGCTAGTATACAAGGAAAAACATTAATTCATAGCGCATTCTACTCTTACCTAGCAATCACATCAATAAAAAGACACACACATACCTTGTTGTCAATGATGCTGACAGTAGCAATCCAGGACTGCCAACTATTCCATGGTTAGGATTGAAAAGCTCAACACTGAAAGCTCTGTGTAGCCATTTCATTTTCGTCTGGGGTTGTTGTGTTGATGAAGATATCCCAATGCTCACTGTATCTCCTACGGCAAAATTGAGGGTATTGGACCTATAGGCGCAAAGTCTGATCCACCTTTAGCTGTGCCATCATATGGTGCGTATTTCTGAAAATGAGGGCAATTTAACAAGTTACCAGAAAAGAAACACACCCACACACACAAGATAGAAACAGAAACAGACAGACAGACAGACATACCGAAAGAACAGACAAAGGAGATCAAGATGACGTTTTAGGAATATTACCATAATGTTTCCATTTTTATAGCAAGCGATCCCCATGATACCTAGTCAACCTGACTGAGATGACCTTGACCTTGGAGGAGGTGTGGCGTATTGGTATTTAACGACACACCTACACTATTGTGTCATTTTTAGTGGCACCAACATACTTTAGTCATTTACTTTACAATCCTATACCGTATTATACATATACCACGTTATGGTAAGAACCAGTTTTAGAAGTAGGAGGAAACTGGAAACAACCTCGAGTGCGATTATGACTGGAACCAAAACGCACACGAATTGCAGGCCCCGAACCGAGGGTTGAAAACTCCTGGGACGACGTGCCGGAAGACCCACTGCGGTAACCGACCCCCACACCTTTGACCTTGGAATAACACAACACTTTCCCATATTGCATTATGGACCAAGTTTGATATAAAATTGGATAAAACATAAAAATCATAAAAATAAAAAATTGGTTTCAAAAAATATTGGGCGAGACGCAGTCGACCCAATAGTTTAAAACTCATACGAGACCAATTAATATTGGGCGTAACGTAAATCATCCAATTTTATCATTTTGGATCCGATATTTGTCACACACTTGGACTCCTCACAACATGATCTATAGCATTGGATCTTACAAAACTGTGTGTTTTCTTTTCTCTCTCTTAAAAACCAAGTACAGGGAAATCAAAAAATAACAAATAAAAAATATTGCAGAGTCCTTGGACTGCTTGTGTCGCCGTCGTTGGCGTTTTTTTGTGGAATGATAGGCCTCACTTGCGTGTATATCCATAAACCAAGTTTGGTTCCAACAGTTTTTTCAACCTAGGACAATTTTACATTTTCAGCCTATCTTACAACTTGACCTACATGACCTTTGGCCTGGTATGGTACCTTTGGACATCAATCAACAAAAGAGGGATCTCACATTGCACCTATTACTCCATGTGTGGTTTAAATCCATTCATGTATGCGGACGCCGGATATTTCAGGCGAATGTTAAATTTTCACAACAACAACAGACCACCGAGTGGACTAAGTGTCTATGTGTCCTTTCCTTCCTAAATACAGTGCCACAAAGCAGGCTTAAAGTAGATCAAACCTCTTTTATAGACCATTATCCTAGAATTAAAGACCATGGTTGTTTCCTGGGGGTTTGTGATTCTGTCCATGAACTTTTTCATTTCCCTTGTACATACATATGCCTTCTTACCTACAACTTCCCAGTAAATCCGAGACCAGTCTTTGTGACAATCACTCTGACAGAATTTTCACTCTCCAGGACTTCATATTGAGCACTTGACAGAGCAAACTCAGCTGAAAAAATGTAAGCGAAAATGGTTTGCCTGATTAACAATTTTTGGAGCATCCATTGAGAGATGTTCGAAGCCTTTACTAGATACAATGCAAATGGGGGTTTGGTACATTTGTGACCACTTTTCCTGCACCCACTTTTTTCTGCACCCAGTTTTGCTCAGAATTCAACCAGCCTTGAGACGGATAAAGTGCAATGTGTACTGTTACTTTATTCCGTAAAGGCTTGCTTAAATTCTAGTGAGCAAAACTGGGTGCTGAACAGTGGGTGTCCGACAAAGTGGGGGTCCCGCACAATGTTACCAACCCAATATTTGAAATTGTTTATGTTTCTTTTATTAGGTATGTTTGTGTCACTACTCATTCCTTAATAAAATTACCACACGACTTTTTCATGAACCGACAGCTTCACACTGTTGTCCATGGTTCCGCCCACCCCCCTCCCTCCCTTCCTCGTCCTCCTCCTCCCTCTCATCCCTCACCCACCCTCCTCCCTCGCCTCCCTCCCACCCCCCTCCCTCCCTCCCTCCCTCCCTCTACATATTCAAAAACCCTTATTACTAAATATAAATCATCTAACTGAAGCCTATTTCCTTTCCAATGTTGACCTGAAACTCTGCAATTTTCCCTTCTGAGAGTGGAATGCCCCAAATACAATATAACACCCCTAAAAGAGAATGGCTCGCCTGACCCCCAGTTCCACCCTGTCGACCTTACTCTTTTCCTTAATTCCGTTTGGCTCAAGCCCACACGGACGCGCGTACATATCTGCCTGTGGGCGGTCCTGGAAGTGGGAAGTCAACATTGGAAAGGAAATCAGGCTTCAGTTAGCTGATTTTATAAAACATAATGTGGTTTTTGAATAAATCCATTACTAACTGATTTCCTTTCACCATGTTACTGAAACATATGCATTAACACCCCCGTTGAATGAATATTTTCACTCAACATCCAACTCGCACCTCAGTCCGAGTGGAGCAGATATTTCAGAGCAGTCAACAGAATGCAGCCCAAGGCAAGACCTGCACTAACAAAGTAACATATGTTTTTTTAAGGACCTAAAGGCA